>JAJQQW010001091.1:37500-41017 GCA_025583905.1 Ia io | reverse complement strand
CACCCATTATTTTCCCCATGGCCTTTTTTTTTTTGTATTACTTTTTGGTACCGGGGGTTTTTCAAATTCCCCTGGCCCCACTATTTTAGTTTTCCCATTTAAAAATCCACTAATAAACGGTCCCGGAGTTAATATAAACGACTACATGTTTTAAATGAATCACACTTTCAGAGAGAGGATCAGTGATAGAGGAGAGATTCTTTCACAAAGGGAATCAATAGCTTTTTTAGAGAATCCAACACTGGATGCAAGTCGGTAATTAATTAATTGGAGTCGGCTTCCTTCTACATGCAAAGTTCACACGAACTGGGTAACGTATCGAGTCAGCATAAAAAAAAAGATAATTTTTTTAGTTTTCATAATTTTTTTTGAGTTTGTTTTACAGGTTTTGTTTTTCTGGGCAGCGTGGATTTCTTTTTTTCTTGGCTATACTATTTTTTAAGCTCAAGATCAGTAGGCACAACAGGCTGGGCTTTTCCCCATTTTTTAACATACGGTTCTCGTTTAATTTTTAATTTCTCCCTAATCCTTTTGATGTAAATGATTTTCAGTTAGGCATTGTTTTTATTCTCTATAGTATCACTTATTTTTTACCTTTTATTTTAAATTTATTAAGGTTTGGATTAGACGCTCCACAGCCCTTTACAACACAACCAAAACCTTACACTCCCTTCTTTCACCTTTCACCCCCAAAGTGTGATTACATAATACCATATTCCCTTTATTGTTTTAACATTTTGGTTCTGATTCCAATTTTTTCCGAAGAAGGCTCTTTTCAACTTTAGCAAGGGGCAGGTGCCAAAAGATTCTTTCCTTTATTTTGGCCAGCCACAGCCTTTCTAACCTTGTTTGTTTTTTTTTTACCCAAATCAGTATTTTTCTTGTTTTGATATGTAATAGCATGGCCCAGGTTCTATTAATAAAGCATCACTTATACAAGTCATCATCTTTGGATATCCTAGAATTGCAATAATAATACAAGGCTAAGATTTTTTTAGATGGATTTATTCAACACATGTGCAAACTTTTCGACGATCAACCGGACCTGATGGCTTGCGTGTTCTTTTTTTTCATCTTTCTTATTTTTAAGGGCGGGGGTTGGGGAACCTGGTATTTGCTTTGTTGTTTTTTTTTGGCAGTTATTATTTATTAAGACAGAGCGGAAAACTGGTACCCTGATCACCCTGTGCCCCTTGCATGCCCTTTGGGAAGCCTTTCAATGGTGTTTTTCTTTTTTTTATGCGAGCCCCCGCCCCACTTTACCCCGTGCGCTGGGCTGGGTTTTTTGAGGCTGACCGGGGGTTTACCTTTAAGGTTTTGATTTTTTTACTCAGGGGGGCAGCAGTGTTTTTTGACCTTTTGGCCCTTTTGCTGATGTAATCTGAGTGCTTTGCGCCCCCCACCCATTGTTTTTTCTTGGCTGGGGGGCCGGGTTATTTTAGCAGAGCACCCTGGGGGGACCCTTTAGAGGGCGACAGTCTGGGGGACAGTTCGGTATGAGGGTTCTTTTCTTGGTTTGCACTTGGCTGAGCATTGCGTTTTCGAAGGCATTTGTTACTGGTTAGTGTGTGCTATTTGGATTATTGGGCCGCCCCGAGACCCCCCCGGGAGAGAGAGAGTCTTTGACGTGTTTTCATTACTATCTCCACGCCACACTCTGACAAGGTTGGGGAAAAGGGGACTTATATAATTTCTCCTTTTTATTCCCCGCATCCGACCAGGCTAGACAGCCCCCCCCCTTTCAACAGGGCCCTCCCACTGTCTAATTTAAGCATAATTTAAAAAAACTTTAAGCAGAAGTATTTGGCTCCTATTATTTATTTCCCTTTTTTTTAAAAAATGGATGATGATTTTTGATGTGGGGCCAACGGCCCACTTTTTTGTGGGGGCAACTGACTTGGGAAAGGTAATAAAGGTTTTAAACAACAGATATTTTTTAATCCCACTTAGGTATTTAATGTTCCGACTTTTTTTTTTCTATTTTTCCAGGAAAAAAACTTTTTTTTCCCACCACAAAACCCTTTTTGCAATTGTTTTATTTTTTCTTTGCACGCCATTTATTTTCATTTTACGGAACCATTAGTTCTAAAAAAAAAATAACCCCCAACTATTCCAATGGTTACCTTGATAAGCTTGGACCAAATGAAAGCAGTTGTATAATTTGGATAGCCTGTTTTGCTGGGTTATTTTGGGAGGGAAATTCTTATTCAATTTATTTTTTTGTGTGCTTAAGTTGGCTACTATTTTTTTTAAATTTTGCTTGAACTATATATTGCCATATTATTTCCCCATTTTACAACTACGTAATATAGGCCCTTGGATTCCTTTTTTAGGGAACCACATAATTTTATGCCACGTTAAGTGGTCCGCTGCAAGGGTGAGCCCTTTGTTAACTAGGTTGTTATTTTATCTACTTTGGTAATTAATCAGGAGTTTTTAAGTTTGGTTTTTCTTCTTTGTTTTCCCCGCCCTTGTTTATATTTCCCTCTTGAAAAAACTTTATTTTATTCATTCCTCCATTCGGTGCTCTTTTTATTTATTTTTCCTTGGGGCCACCCAATAGAAAAATTATTTAATTGAATTCTACAACTTATCTTTAATAATTTCCAAATATTTTCATTACTTTAACAAGATTTTAACCTTAAAGCTGGGTTTGATTCACAGTATTTCTTTTAAATTCTTTGGGGCCCATTAATTTTCTTTAACGATAGATGTTAATAGATTATCTTACTTTAAAGTTTTCTTTTATTATTATTTCTTTTATATTTTGGATTTTTTATTGGATTTAAGTTTAGGTTTCAATTTTTTTTTAATTTTGGGGGATTTAGGGAATTAAATTTTTTTTATTTGTTTTTTTTATTTTTTTTCAGTTTAATTTTTTTTATTTTATTTTTATTTTTACTAGTTATTTAATATAAGATTATTGCTTTTTTTTAGTATTTTTATAAATTTATATTTTGGGGATCATAAATACAATATTAACTATTTATTTTTTGGGGTTAATTGTTTTTATTTATTTTTTTTATGAGCGAAAATTTTGGATATTCAGGGGTTTTTTTTTTACCAAATTTTATTTTAAGGCCTTTTTTTTAAAAACCTTTTATTTTTTTGATTTTTTTTTTTTTTCATGTTTTCATTCTTAATTTTTTTTTTTTTTTATAGTTTTTCCAATTTTAGTTTCAGGGCAAAAAATTTTTTTTATATTTTTATAGGCATGGGATTATTATTGTTCATAAATTATATTTGTTAGGACCACAAAGCATTACCAGGAGGTAAGTATTTAAAAAAAAGGATGGTGGGGGGGGGGGGGGGTGTGAGGAGAAGGCTAATTCGCTTTCATTTTTGCTTTTCCATTTTTTTTTGACTGTTGTTTTTTGCGGAAAGATTTAATTATTTTATTACCCCCTGAACTGCCCCTTTCAATATAAAATAACGGATTTGTTTTTTTTTGTGACCTTATTTTTTGGTGCCTTTTGGTATTATCATTTTGATTTTCCTTATTCAGGAAAGAGGTTAT
>JAJQQW010001091.1:17500-22500 GCA_025583905.1 Ia io | reverse complement strand
AAAAAAAAAAAAAAAAAAAAAAAAAAAAAAAAAAAAAAAAAAAAAAAAAAAAAAAAAAAAAAAAAAAAAAAAAAAAAAAAAAAAAAAAAAAAAAAAAAAAAAAAAAAAAAAAAAAAAAAAAAAAAAAAAAAAAAAAAAAAAAAAAAAAAAAAAAAAAAAAAAAAAAAAAAAAAAAAAAAAAAAAAAAAAAAAAAAAAAAAAAAAAAAAAAAAAAAAAAAAAAAAAAAAAAAAAAAAAAAAAAAAAAAAAAAAAAAAAAAAAAAAAAAAAAAAAAAAAAAAAAAAAAAAAAAAAAAAAAAAAAAAAAAAAAAAAAAAAAAAAAAAAAAAAAAAAAAAAAAAAAAAAAAAAAAAAAAAAAAAAAAAAAAAAAAAAAAAAAAAAAAAAAAAAAAAAAAAAAAAAAAAAAAAAAAAAAAAAAAAAAAAAAAAAAAAAAAAAAAAAAAAAAAAAAAAAAAAAAAAAAAAAAAAAAAAAAAAAAAAAAAAAAAAAAAAAAAAAAAAAAAAAAAAAAAAAAAAAAAAAAAAAAAAAAAAAAAAAAAAAAAAAAAAAAAAAAAAAAAAAAAAAAAAAAAAAAAAAAAAAAAAAAAAAAAAAAAAAAAAAAAAAAAAAAAAAAAAAAAAAAAAAAAAAAAAAAAAAAAAAAAAAAAAAAAAAAAAAAAAAAAAAAAAAAAAAAAAAAAAAAAAAAAAAAAAAAAAAAAAAAAAAAAAAAAAAAAAAAAAAAAAAAAAAAAAAAAAAAAAAAAAAAAAAAAAAAAAAAAAAAAAAAAAAAAAAAAAAAAAAAAAAAAAAAAAAAAAAAAAAAAAAAAAAAAAAAAAAAAAAAAAAAAAAAAAAAAAAAAAAAAAAAAAAAAAAAAAAAAAAAAAAAAAAAAAAAAAAAAAAAAAAAAAAAAAAAAAAAAAAAAAAAAAAAAAAAAAAAAAAAAAAAAAAAAAAAAAAAAAAAAAAAAAAAAAAAAAAAAAAAAAAAAAAAAAAAAAAAAAAAAAAAAAAAAAAAAAAAAAAAAAAAAAAAAAAAAAAAAAAAAAAAAAAAAAAAAAAAAAAAAAAAAAAAAAAAAAAAAAAAAAAAAAAAAAAAAAAAAAAAAAAAAAAAAAAAAAAAAAAAAAAAAAAAAAAAAAAAAAAAAAAAAAAAAAAAAAAAAAAAAAAAAAAAAAAAAAAAAAAAAAAAAAAAAAAAAAAAAAAAAAAAAAAAAAAAAAAAAAAAAAAAAAAAAAAAAAAAAAAAAAAAAAAAAAAAAAAAAAAAAAAAAAAAAAAAAAAAAAAAAAAAAAAAAAAAAAAAAAAAAAAAAAAAAAAAAAAAAAAAAAAAAAAAAAAAAAAAAAAAAAAAAAAAAAAAAAAAAAAAAAAAAAAAAAAAAAAAAAAAAAAAAAAAAAAAAAAAAAAAAAAAAAAAAAAAAAAAAAAAAAAAAAAAAAAAAAAAAAAAAAAAAAAAAAAAAAAAAAAAAAAAAAAAAAAAAAAAAAAAAAAAAAAAAAAAAAAAAAAAAAAAAAAAAAAAAAAAAAAAAAAAAAAAAAAAAAAAAAAAAAAAAAAAAAAAAAAAAAAAAAAAAAAAAAAAAAAAAAAAAAAAAAAAAAAAAAAAAAAAAAAAAAAAAAAAAAAAAAAAAAAAAAAAAAAAAAAAAAAAAAAAAAAAAAAAAAAAAAAAAAAAAAAAAAAAAAAAAAAAAAAAAAAAAAAAAAAAAAAAAAAAAAAAAAAAAAAAAAAAAAAAAAAAAAAAAAAAAAAAAAAAAAAAAAAAAAAAAAAAAAAAAAAAAAAAAAAAAAAAAAAAAAAAAAAAAAAAAAAAAAAAAAAAAAAAAAAAAAAAAAAAAAAAAAAAAAAAAAAAAAAAAAAAAAAAAAAAAAAAAAAAAAAAAAAAAAAAAAAAAAAAAAAAAAAAAAAAAAAAAAAAAAAAAAAAAAAAAAAAAAAAAAAAAAAAAAAAAAAAAAAAAAAAAAAAAAAAAAAAAAAAAAAAAAAAAAAAAAAAAAAAAAAAAAAAAAAAAAAAAAAAAAAAAAAAAAAAAAAAAAAAAAAAAAAAAAAAAAAAAAAAAAAAAAAAAAAAAAAAAAAAAAAAAAAAAAAAAAAAAAAAAAAAAAAAAAAAAAAAAAAAAAAAAAAAAAAAAAAAAAAAAAAAAAAAAAAAAAAAAAAAAAAAAAAAAAAAAAAAAAAAAAAAAAAAAAAAAAAAAAAAAAAAAAAAAAAAAAAAAAAAAAAAAAAAAAAAAAAAAAAAAAAAAAAAAAAAAAAAAAAAAAAAAAAAAAAAAAAAAAAAAAAAAAAAAAAAAAAAAAAAAAAAAAAAAAAAAAAAAAAAAAAAAAAAAAAAAAAAAAAAAAAAAAAAAAAAAAAAAAAAAAAAAAAAAAAAAAAAAAAAAAAAAAAAAAAAAAAAAAAAAAAAAAAAAAAAAAAAAAAAAAAAAAAAAAAAAAAAAAAAAAAAAAAAAAAAAAAAAAAAAAAAAAAAAAAAAAAAAAAAAAAAAAAAAAAAAAAAAAAAAAAAAAAAAAAAAAAAAAAAAAAAAAAAAAAAAAAAAAAAAAAAAAAAAAAAAAAAAAAAAAAA
The DNA here is from genome assembly GCA_025583905.1 of Ia io. Lineage (NCBI taxonomy): Eukaryota > Metazoa > Chordata > Mammalia > Chiroptera > Vespertilionidae > Ia > Ia io. Next base: position 19,970 of record JAJQQW010001091.1, on the reverse strand, counting down.
AAAAAAAAAAAAAAAAAAAAAAAAAAAAAAAAAAAAAAAAAAAAAAAAAAAAAAAAAAAAAAAAAAAAAAAAAAAAAAAAAAAAAAAAAAAAAAAAAAAAAAAAAAAAAAAAAAAAAAAAAAAAAAAAAAAAAAAAAAAAAAAAAAAAAAAAAAAAAAAAAAAAAAAAAAAAAAAAAAAAAAAAAAAAAAAAAAAAAAAAAAAAAAAAAAAAAAAAAAAAAAAAAAAAAAAAAAAAAAAAAAAAAAAAAAAAAAAAAAAAAAAAAAAAAAAAAAAAAAAAAAAAAAAAAAAAAAAAAAAAAAAAAAAAAAAAAAAAAAAAAAAAAAAAAAAAAAAAAAAAAAAAAAAAAAAAAAAAAAAAAAAAAAAAAAAAAAAAAAAAAAAAAAAAAAAAAAAAAAAAAAAAAAAAAAAAAAAAAAAAAAAAAAAAAAAAAAAAAAAAAAAAAAAAAAAAAAAAAAAAAAAAAAAAAAAAAAAAAAAAAAAAAAAAAAAAAAAAAAAAAAAAAAAAAAAAAAAAAAAAAAAAAAAAAAAAAAAAAAAAAAAAAAAAAAAAAAAAAAAAAAAAAAAACAAAAAAAAAAAAAAAAAAAAAAAAAAAAAAAAAAAAAAAAAAAAAAAAAAAAAAAAAAAAAAAAAAAAAAAAAAAAAAAAAAAAAAAAAAAAAAAAAAAAAAAAAAAAAAAAAAAAAAAAAAAAAAAAAAAAAAAAAAAAAAAAAAAAAAAAAAAAAAAAAAAAAAAAAAAAAAAAAAAAAAAAAAAAAAAAAAAAAAAAAAAAAAAAAAAAAAAAAAAAAAAAAAAAAAAAAAAAAAAAAAAAAAAAAAAAAAAAAAAAAAAAAAAAAAAAAAAAAAAAAAAAAAAAAAAAAAAAAAAAAAAAAAAAAAAAAAAAAAAAAAAAAAAAAAAAAAAAAAAAAAAAAAAAAAAAAAAAAAAAAAAAAAAAAAAAAAAAAAAAAAAAAAAAAAAAAAAAAAAAAAAAAAAAAAAAAAAAAAAAAAAAAAAAAAAAAAAAAAAAAAAAAAAAAAAAAAAAAAAAAAAAAAAAAAAAAAAAAAAAAAAAAAAAAAAAAAAAAAAAAAAAAAAAAAAAAAAAAAAAAAAAAAAAAAAAAAAAAAAAAAAAAAAAAAAAAAAAAAAAAAAAAAAAAAAAAAAAAAAAAAAAAAAAAAAAAAAAAAAAAAAAAAAAAAAAAAAAAAAAAAAAAAAAAAAAAAAAAAAAAAAAAAAAAAAAAAAAAAAAAAAAAAAAAAAAAAAAAAAAAAAAAAAAAAAAAAAAAAAAAAAAAAAAAAAAAAAAAAAAAAAAAAAAAAAAAAAAAAAAAAAAAAAAAAAAAAAAAAAAAAAAAAAAAAAAAAAAAAAAAAAAAAAAAAAAAAAAAAAAAAAAAAAAAAAAAAAAAAAAAAAAAAAAAAAAAAAAAAAAAAAAAAAAAAAAAAAAAAAAAAAAAAAAAAAAAAAAAAAAAAAAAAAAAAAAAAAAAAAAAAAAAAAAAAAAAAAAAAAAAAAAAAAAAAAAAAAAAAAAAAAAAAAAAAAAAAAAAAAAAAAAAAAAAAAAAAAAAAAAAAAAAAAAAAAAAAAAAAAAAAAAAAAAAAAAAAAAAAAAAAAAAAAAAAAAAAAAAAAAAAAAAAAAAAAAAAAAAAAAAAAAAAAAAAAAAAAAAAAAAAAAAAAAAAAAAAAAAAAAAAAAAAAAAAAAAAAAAAAAAAAAAAAAAAAAAAAAAAAAAAAAAAAAAAAAAAAAAAAAAAAAAAAAAAAAAAAAAAAAAAAAAAAAAAAAAAAAAAAAAAAAAAAAAAAAAAAAAAAAAAAAAAAAAAAAAAAAAAAAAAAAAAAAAAAAAAAAAAAAAAAAAAAAAAAAAAAAAAAAAAAAAAAAAAAAAAAAAAAAAAAAAAAAAAAAAAAAAAAAAAAAAAAAAAAAAAAAAAAAAAAAAAAAAAAAAAAAAAAAAAAAAAAAAAAAAAAAAAAAAAAAAAAAAAAAAAAAAAAAAAAAAAAAAAAAAAAAAAAAAAAAAAAAAAAAAAAAAAAAAAAAAAAAAAAAAAAAAAAAAAAAAAAAAAAAAAAAAAAAAAAAAAAAAAAAAAAAAAAAAAAAAAAAAAAAAAAAAAAAAAAAAAAAAAAAAAAAAAAAAAAAAAAAAAAAAAAAAAAAAAAAAAAAAAAAAAAAAAAAAAAAAAAAAAAAAAAAAAAAAAAAAAAAAAAAAAAAAAAAAAAAAAAAAAAAAAAAAAAAAAAAAAAAAAAAAAAAAAAAAAAAAAAAAAAAAAAAAAAAAAAAAAAAAAAAAAAAAAAAAAAAAAAAAAAAAAAAAAAAAAAAAAAAAAAAAAAAAAAAAAAAAAAAAAAAAAAAAAAAAAAAAAAAAAAAAAAAAAAAAAAAAAAAAAAAAAAAAAAAAAAAAAAAAAAAAAAAAAAAAAAAAAAAAAAAAAAAAAAAAAAAAAAAAAAAAAAAAAAAAAAAAAAAAAAAAAAAAAAAAAAAAAAAAAAAAAAAAAAAA
>JAJQQW010001091.1:7500-12500 GCA_025583905.1 Ia io | reverse complement strand
AAAAAAAAAAAAAAAAAAAAAAAAAAAAAAAAAAAAAAAAAAAAAAAAAAAAAAAAAAAAAAAAAAAAAAAAAAAAAAAAAAAAAAAAAAAAAAAAAAAAAAAAAAAAAAAAAAAAAAAAAAAAAAAAAAAAAAAAAAAAAAAAAAAAAAAAAAAAAAAAAAAAAAAAAAAAAAAAAAAAAAAAAAAAAAAAAACAAACAAAAAAAAAAAAAAAAAAAAAAAAAAAAAAAAAAAAAAAAAAAAAAAAAAAAAAAAAAAAAAAAAAAAAAAAAAAAAAAAAAAAAAAAAAAAAAAAAAAAAAAAAAAAAAAAAAAAAAAAAAAAAAAAAAAAAAAAAAAAAAAAAAAAAAAAAAAAAAAAAAAAAAAAAAAAAAAAAAAAAAAAAAAAAAAAAAAAAAAAAAAAAAAAAAAAAAAAAAAAAAAAAAAAAAAAAAAAAAAAAAAAAAAAAAAAAAAAAAAAAAAAAAAAAAAAAAAAAAAAAAAAAAAAAAAAAAAAAAAAAAAAAAAAAAAAAAAAAAAAAAAAAAAAAAAAAAAAAAAAAAAAAAAAAAAAAAAAAAAAAAAAAAAAAAAAAAAAAAAAAAAAAAAAAAAAAAAAAAAAAAAAAAAAAAAAAAAAAAAAAAAAAAAAAAAAAAAAAAAAAAAAAAAAAAAAAAAAAAAAAAAAAAAAAAAAAAAAAAAAAAAAAAAAAAAAAAAAAAAAAAAAAAAAAAAAAAAAAAAAAAAAAAAAAAAAAAAAAAAAAAAAAAAAAAAAAAAAAAAAAAAAAAAAAAAAAAAAAAAAAAAAAAAAAAAAAAAAAAAAAAAAAAAAAAAAAAAAAAAAAAAAAAAAAAAAAAAATAAAAAAAAAAAAAAAAAAAAAAAAAAAAAAAAAAAAAAAAAAAAAAAAAAAAAAAAAAAAAAAAAAAAAAAAAAAAAAAAAAAAAAAAAAAAAAAAAAAAAAAAAAAAAAAAAAAAAAAAAAAAAAAAAAAAAAAAAAAAAAAAAAAAAAAAAAAAAAAAAAAAAAAAAAAAAAAAAAAAAAAAAAAAAAATAAAAAAAAAAAAAAAAAAAAAAAAAAAAAAAAAAAAAAAAAAAAAAAAAAAAAAAAAAAAAAAAAAAAAAAAAAAAAAAAAAAAAAAAAAAAAAAAAAAAAAAAAAAAAAAAAAAAAAAAAAAAAAAAAAAAAAAAAAAAAAAAAAAAAAAAAAAAAAAAAAAAAACAAAAAAAAAAAAAAAAAAAAAAAAAAAAAAAAAAAAAAAAAAAAAAAAAAAAAAAAAAAAAAAAAAAAAAAAAAAAAAAAAAAAAAAAAAAAAAAAAAAAAAAAAAAAAAAAAAAAAAAAAAAAAAAAAAAAAAAAAAAAAAAAAAAAAAAAAAAAAAAAAAAAAAAAAAAAAAAAAAAAAAAAAAAAAAAAAAAAAAAAAAAAAAAAAAAAAAAAAAAAAAAAAAAAAAAAAAAAAAAAAAAAAAAAAAAAAAAAAAAAAAAAAAAAAAAAAAAAAAAAAAAAAAAAAAAAAAAAAAAAAAAAAAAAAAAAAAAAAAAAAAAAAAAAAAAAAAAAAAAAAAAAAAAAAAAAAAAAAAAAAAAAAAAAAAAAAAAAAAAAAAAAAAAAAAAAAAAAAAAAAAAAAAAAAAAAAAAAAAAAAAAAAAAAAAAAAAAAAAAAAAAAAAAAAAAAAAAAAAAAAAAAAAAAAAAAAAAAAAAAAAAAAAAAAAAAAAAAAAAAAAAAAAAAAAAAAAAAAAAAAAAAAAAAAAAAAAAAAAAAAAAAAAAAAAAAAAAAAAAAAAAAAAAAAAAAAAAAAAAAAAAAAAAAAAAAAAAAAAAAAAAAAAAAAAAAAAAAAAAAAAAAAAAAAAAAAAAAAAAAAAAAAAAAAAAAAAAAAAAAAAAAAAAAAAAAAAAAAAAAAAAAAAAAAAAAAAAAAAAAAAAAAAAAAAAAAAAAAAAAAAAAAAAAAAAAAAAAAAAAAAAAAAAAAAAAAAAAAAAAAAAAAAAAAAAAAAAAAAAAAAAAAAAAAAAAAAAAAAAAAAAAAAAAAAAAAAAAAAAAAAAAAAAAAAAAAAAAAAAAAAAAAAAAAAAAAAAAAAAAAAAAAAAAAAAAAAAAAAAAAAAAAAAAAAAAAAAAAAAAAAAAAAAAAAAAAAAAAAAAAAACAAAAAAAAAAAAAAAAAAAAAAAAAAAAAAAAAAAAAAAAAAAAAAAAAAAAAAAAAAAAAAAAAAAAAAAAAAAAAAAAAAAAAACAAAAAAAAAAAAAAAAAAATAAAAAAAAAAAAAAAAAAAAAAAAAAAAAAAAAAAAAAAATAAAAAAAAAAAAAAAAAAAAAAAAAAAAAAAAAAAAAAAAAAAAAAAAAAAAAAAAAAAAAAAAAAAAAAAAAAAAAAAAAAAAAAAAAAAAAAAAAAAAAAAAAAAAAAAAAAAAAAAAAAAAAAAAAAAAAAAAAAAAAAAAAAAAAAAAAAAAAAAAAAAAAAAAAAAAAAAAAAAAAAAAAAAAAAAAAAAAAAAAAAAAAAAAAAAAAAAAAAAAAAAAAAAAAAAAAAAAAAAAAAAAAAAAAAAAAAAAAAAAAAAAAAAAAAAAAAAAAAAAAAAAAAAAAAAAAAAAAAAAAAAAAAAAAAAAAAAAAAAAAAAAAAAAAAAAAAAAAAAAAAAAAAAAAAAAAAAAAAAAAAAAAAAAAAAAAAAAAAAAAAAAAAAAAAAAAAAAAAAAAAAAAAAAAAAAAAAAAAAAAAAAAAAAAAAAAAAAAAAAAAAAAAAAAAAAAAAAAAAAAAAAAAAATAAAAAAAAAAAAAAAAAAAAAAAAAAAAAAAAAAAAAAAAAAAAAAAAAAAAAAAAAAAAAAAAAAAAAAAAAAAAAAAAAAAAAAAAAAAAAAAAAAAAAAAAAAAAAAAAAAAAAAAAAAAAAACAAAAAAAAAAAAAAAAAAAAAAAAAAAAAAAAAAAAAAAAAAAAAAAAAAAAAAAAAAAAAAAAAAAAAAAAAAAAAAAAAAAAAAAAAAAAAAAAAAAAAAAAAAAAAAAAAAAAAAAAAAAAAAAAAAAAAAAAAAAAAAAAAAAAAAAAAAAAAAAAAAAAAAAAAAAAAAAAAAAAAAAAAAAAAAAAAAAAAAAAAAAAAAAAAAAAAAAAAAAAAAAAAAAAAAAAAAAAAAAAAAAAAAAAAAAAAAAAAAAAAAAAAAAAAAAAAAAAAAAAAAAAAAAAAAGATAAAAAAAAAAAAAAAAAAAAAAAAAAAAAAAAAAAAAAAAAAAAAAAAAAAAAAAAAAAAAAAAAAAAAAAAAAAAAAAAAAAAAAAAAAAAAAAAAAAAAAAAAAAAAAAAAAAAAAAAAAAAAAAAAAAAAAAAAAAAAAAAAAAAAAAAAAAAAAAAAAAAAAAAAAAAAAAAAAAAAAAAAAAAAAAAAAAAAAAAAAAAAAAAAAAAAAAAAAAAAAAAAAAAAAAAAAAAAAAAAAAAAAAAAAAAAAAAAAAAAAAAAAAAAAAAAAAAAAAAAAAAAAAAAAAAAAAAAAAAAAAAAAAAAAAAAAAAAAAAAAAAAAAAAAAAAAAAAAAAAAAAAAAAAAAAAAAAAAAAAAAAAAAAAAAAAAAAAAAAAAAAAAAAAAAAAAAAAAAAAAAAAAAAAAAAAAAAAAAAAAAAAAAAAAAAAAAAAAAAAAAAAAAAAAAAAAAAAAAAAAAAAAAAAAAAAAAAAAAAAAAAAAAAAAAAAAAAAAAAAAAAAAAAAAAAAAAAAAAAAAAAAAAAAAAAAAAAAAAAAAAAAAAAAAAAAAAAAAAAAAAAAAAAAAAAAAAAAAAAAAAAAAAAAAAAAAAAAAAAAAAAAAAAAAAAAAAAAAAAAAAAAAAAAAAAAAAAAAAAAAAAAAAAAAAAAAAAAAAAAAAAAAAAAAAAAAAAAAAAAAAAAAAAAAAAAAAAAAAAAAAAAAAAAAAAAAAAAAAAAAAAAAAAAAAAAAAAAAAAAAAAAAAAAAAAAAAAAAAAAAAAAAAAAAAAAAAAAAAAAAAAAAAAAAAAAAAAAAAAAAAAAAAAAAAAAAAAAAAAAAAAAAAAAAAAAAAAAAAAAAAAAAAAAAAAAAAAAAAAAAAAAAAAAAAAAAAAAAAAAAAAAAAAAAAAAAAAAAAAAAAAAAAAAAAAAAAAAAAAAAAAAAAAAAAAAAAAAAAAAAAAAAAAAAAAAAAAAAAAAAAAAAAAAAAAAAAAAAAAAAAAAAAAAAAAAAAAAAAAAAAAAAAAAAAAAAAAAAAAAAAAAAAAAAAAAAAAAAAAAAAAAAAAAAAAAAAAAAAAAAAAAAAAAAAAAAAAAAAAAAAAAAAAAAAAAAAAAAAAAAAAAAAAAAAAAAAAAAAAAAAAAAAAAAAAAAAAAAAAAAAAAAAAAAAAAAAAAAAAAAAAAAAAAAAAAAAAAAAAAAAAAAAAAAAAAAAAAAAAAAAAAAAAAAAAAAAAAAAAAAAAAAAAAAAAAAAAAAAAAAAAAAAAAAAAAAAAAAAAAAAAAAAAAAAAAAAAAAAAAAAAAAAAAAAAAAAAAAAAAAAAAAAAAAAAAAAAAAAAAAAAAAAAAAAAAAAAAAAAAAAAAAAAAAAAAAAAAAAAAAAAAAAAAAAAAAAAAAAAAAAAAAAAAAAAAAAAAAAAAAAAAAAAAAAAAAAAAAAAAAAAAAAAAAAAAAAAAAAAAAAAAAAAAAAAAAAAAAAAAAAAAAAAAAAAAAAAAAAAAAAAAAAAAAAAAAAAAAAAAAAAAAAAAAAAAAAAAAAAAAAAAAAAAAAAAAAAAAAAAAAAAAAAAAAAAAAAAAAAAAAAAAAAAAAAAAAAAAAAAAAAAAAAAAAAAAAAAAAAAAAAAAAAAAAAAAAAAAAAAAAAAAAAAAAAAAAAAAAAAAAAAAAAAAAAAAAAAAAAAAAAAAAAAAAAAAAAAAAAAAAAAAAAAAAAAAAAAAAAAAAAAAAAAAAAAAAAAAAAAAAAAAAAAAAAAAAAAAAAAAAAAAAAAAAAAAAAAAAAAAAAAAAAAAAAAAAAAAAAAAAAAAAAAAAAAAAAAAAAAAAAAAAAAAAAAAAAAAAAAAAAAAAAAAAAAAAAAAAAAAAA
>JAJQQW010000534.1:40000-41258 GCA_025583905.1 Ia io | reverse complement strand
TTTGTTTTTTTTTTTTTTTTTTTTTTTTTTTTTTTTTTTTTTTTTTTTTTTTTTTTTTTTTTTTTTTTTTTTTTTTTTTTTTTTTTTTTTTTTTTTTTTTTTTTTTTTTTTTTTTTTTTTTTTTTTTTTTTTTTTTTTTTTTTTTTTTTTTTTTTTTTTTTTTTTTTTTTTTTTTTTTTTTTTTTTTTTTTTTTTTTTTTTTTTTTTTTTTTTTTTTTTTTTTTTTTTTTTTTTTTTTTTTTTTTTTTTTTTTTTTTTTTTTTTTTTTTTTTTTTTTTTTTTTTTTTTTTTTTTTTTTTTTTTTTTTTTTTTTTTTTTTTTTTTTTTTTTTTTTTTTTTTTTTTTTTTTTTTTTTTTTTTTTTTTTTTTTTTTTTTTTTTTTTTTTTTTTTTTTTTTTTTTTTTTTTTTTTTTTTTTTTTTTTTTTTTTTTTTTTTTTTTTTTTTTTTTTTTTTTTTTTTTTTTTTTTTTTTTTTTTTTTTTTTTTTTTTTTTTTTTTTTTTTTTTTTTTTTTTTTTTTTTTTTTTTTTTTTTTTTTTTTTTTTTTTTTTTTTTTTTTTTTTTTTTTTTTTTTTTTTTTTTTTTTTTTTTTTTTTTTTTTTTTTTTTTTTTTTTTTTTTTTTTTTTTTTTTTTTTTTTTTTTTTTTTTTTTTTTTTTTTTTTTTTTTTTTTTTTTTTTTTTTTTTTTTTTTTTTTTTTTTTTTTTTTTTTTTTTTTTTTTTTTTTTTTTTTTTTTTTTTTTTTTTTTTTTTTTTTTTTTTTTTTTTTTTTTTTTTTTTTTTTTTTTTTTTTTTTTTTTTTTTTTTTTTTTTTTTTTTTTTTTTTTTTTTTTTTTTTTTTTTTTTTTTTTTTTTTTTTTTTTTTTTTTTTTTTTTTTTTTTTTTTTTTTTTTTTTTTTTTTTTTTTTTTTTTTTTTTTTTTTTTTTTTTTTTTTTTTTTTTTTTTTTTTTTTTTTTTTTTTTTTTTTTTTTTTTTTTTTTTTTTTTTTTTTTTTTTTTTTTTTTTTTTTTTTTTTTTTTTTTTTTTTTTTTTTTTTTTTTTTTTTTTTTTTTTTTTTTTTTTTTTTTTTTTTTTTTTTTTTTTTTTTTTTTTTTTTTTTTTTTTTTTTTTTTTTTTTTTTTTTTTTTTTTTTTTTTTTTTTTTTTTTTTTTTTTTTTTTTTTTTTTTTTTTTTTTTTTTTTTTTTTTTTTTTTTTTTTTTTTTTTTTTTTTTTTTTTTTTTTTTTTTTTTTTTTTTTTTTTTTTTTTTTTTTTTTTTTT
>JAJQQW010000534.1:15000-22500 GCA_025583905.1 Ia io | reverse complement strand
TTTTTTTTTTTTTTTTTTTTTTTTTTTTTTTTTTTTTTTTTTTTTTTTTTTTTTTTTTTTTTTTTTTTTTTTTTTTTTTTTTTTTTTTTTTTTTTTTTTTTTTTTTTTTTTTTTTTTTTTTTTTTTTTTTTTTTTTTTTTTTTTTTTTTTTTTTTTTTTTTTTTTTTTTTTTTTTTTTTTTTTTTTTTTTTTTTTTTTTTTTTTTTTTTTTTTTTTTTTTTTTTTTTTTTTTTTTTTTTTTTTTTTTTTTTTTTTTTTTTTTTTTTTTTTTTTTTTTTTTTTTTTTTTTTTTTTTTTTTTTTTTTTTTTTTTTTTTTTTTTTTTTTTTTTTTTTTTTTTTTTTTTTTTTTTTTTTTTTTTTTTTTTTTTTTTTTTTTTTTTTTTTTTTTTTTTTTTTTTTTTTTTTTTTTTTTTTTTTTTTTTTTTTTTTTTTTTTTTTTTTTTTTTTTTTTTTTTTTTTTTTTTTTTTTTTTTTTTTTTTTTTTTTTTTTTTTTTTTTTTTTTTTTTTTTTTTTTTTTTTTTTTTTTTTTTTTTTTTTTTTTTTTTTTTTTTTTTTTTTTTTTTTTTTTTTTTTTTTTTTTTTTTTTTTTTTTTTTTTTTTTTTTTTTTTTTTTTTTTTTTTTTTTTTTTTTTTTTTTTTTTTTTTTTTTTTTTTTTTTTTTTTTTTTTTTTTTTTTTTTTTTTTTTTTTTTTTTTTTTTTTTTTTTTTTTTTTTTTTTTTTTTTTTTTTTTTTTTTTTTTTTTTTTTTTTTTTTTTTTTTTTTTTTTTTTTTTTTTTTTTTTTTTTTTTTTTTTTTTTTTTTTTTTTTTTTTTTTTTTTTTTTTTTTTTTTTTTTTTTTTTTTTTTTTTTTTTTTTTTTTTTTTTTTTTTTTTTTTTTTTTTTTTTTTTTTTTTTTTTTTTTTTTTTTTTTTTTTTTTTTTTTTTTTTTTTTTTTTTTTTTTTTTTTTTTTTTTTTTTTTTTTTTTTTTTTTTTTTTTTTTTTTTTTTTTTTTTTTTTTTTTTTTTTTTTTTTTTTTTTTTTTTTTTTTTTTTTTTTTTTTTTTTTTTTTTTTTTTTTTTTTTTTTTTTTTTTTTTTTTTTTTTTTTTTTTTTTTTTTTTTTTTTTTTTTTTTTTTTTTTTTTTTTTTTTTTTTTTTTTTTTTTTTTTTTTTTTTTTTTTTTTTTTTTTTTTTTTTTTTTTTTTTTTTTTTTTTTTTTTTTTTTTTTTTTTTTTTTTTTTTTTTTTTTTTTTTTTTTTTTTTTTTTTTTTTTTTTTTTTTTTTTTTTTTTTTTTTTTTTTTTTTTTTTTTTTTTTTTTTTTTTTTTTTTTTTTTTTTTTTTTTTTTTTTTTTTTTTTTTTTTTTTTTTTTTTTTTTTTTTTTTTTTTTTTTTTTTTTTTTTTTTTTTTTTTTTTTTTTTTTTTTTTTTTTTTTTTTTTTTTTTTTTTTTTTTTTTTTTTTTTTTTTTTTTTTTTTTTTTTTTTTTTTTTTTTTTTTTTTTTTTTTTTTTTTTTTTTTTTTTTTTTTTTTTTTTTTTTTTTTTTTTTTTTTTTTTTTTTTTTTTTTTTTTTTTTTTTTTTTTTTTTTTTTTTTTTTTTTTTTTTTTTTTTTTTTTTTTTTTTTTTTTTTTTTTTTTTTTTTTTTTTTTTTTTTTTTTTTTTTTTTTTTTTTTTTTTTTTTTTTTTTTTTTTTTTTTTTTTTTTTTTTTTTTTTTTTTTTTTTTTTTTTTTTTTTTTTTTTTTTTTTTTTTTTTTTTTTTTTTTTTTTTTTTTTTTTTTTTTTTTTTTTTTTTTTTTTTTTTTTTTTTTTTTTTTTTTTTTTTTTTTTTTTTTTTTTTTTTTTTTTTTTTTTTTTTTTTTTTTTTTTTTTTTTTTTTTTTTTTTGTTTTTTTTTTTTTTTTTTTTTTTTTTTTTTTTTTTTTTTTTTTTTTTTTTTTTTTTTTTTTTTTTTTTTTTTTTTTTTTTTTTTTTTTTTTTTTTTTTTTTTTTTTTTTTTTTTTTTTTTTTTTTTTTTTTTTTTTTTTTTTTTTTTTTTTTTTTTTTTTTTTTTTTTTTTTTTTTTTTTTTTTTTTTTTTTTTTTTTTTTTTTTTTTTTTTTTTTTTTTTTTTTTTTTTTTTTTTTTTTTTTTTTTTTTTTTTTTTTTTTTTTTTTTTTTTTTTTTTTTTTTTTTTTTTTTTTTTTTTTTTTTTTTTTTTTTTTTTTTTTTTTTTTTTTTTTTTTTTTTTTTTTTTTTTTTTTTTTTTTTTTTTTTTTTTTTTTTTTTTTTTTTTTTTTTTTTTTTTTTTTTTTTTTTTTTTTTTTTTTTTTTTTTTTTTTTTTTTTTTTTTTTTTTTTTTTTTTTTTTTTTTTTTTTTTTTTTTTTTTTTTTTTTTTTTTTTTTTTTTTTTTTTTTTTTTTTTTTTTTTTTTTTTTTTTTTTTTTTTTTTTTTTTTTTTTTTTTTTTTTTTTTTTTTTTTTTTTTTTTTTTTTTTTTTTTTTTTTTTTTTTTTTTTTTTTTTTTTTTTTTTTTTTTTTTTTTTTTTTTTTTTTTTTTTTTTTTTTTTTTTTTTTTTTTTTTTTTTTTTTTTTTTTTTTTTTTTTTTTTTTTTTTTTTTTTTTTTTTTTTTTTTTTTTTTTTTTTTTTTTTTTTTTTTTTTTTTTTTTTTTTTTTTTTTTTTTTTTTTTTTTTTTTTTTTTTTTTTTTTTTTTTTTTTTTTTTTTTTTTTTTTTTTTTTTTTTTTTTTTTTTTTTTTTTTTTTTTTTTTTTTTTTTTTTTTTTTTTTTTTTTTTTTTTTTTTTTTTTTTTTTTTTTTTTTTTTTTTTTTTTTTTTTTTTTTTTTTTTTTTTTTTTTTTTTTTTTTTTTTTTTTTTTTTTTTTTTTTTTTTTTTTTTTTTTTTTTTTTTTTTTTTTTTTTTTTTTTTTTTTTTTGTTTTTTTTTTTTTTTTTTTTTTTTTTTTTTTTTTTTTTTTTTTTTTTTTTTTTTTTTTTTTTTTTTTTTTTTTTTTTTTTTTTTTTTTTTTTTTTTTTTTTTTTTTTTTTTTTTTTTTTTTTTTTTTTTTTTTTTTTTTTTTTTTTTTTTTTTTTTTTTTTTTTTTTTTTTTTGTTTTTTTTTTTTTTTTTTTTTTTTTTTTTTTTTTTTTTTTTTTTTTTTTTTTTTTTTTTTTTTTTTTTTTTTTTTTTTTTTTTTTTTTTTTTTTTTTTTTTTTTTTTTTTTTTTTTTTTTTTTTTTTTTTTTTTTTTTTTTTTTTTTTTTTTTTTTTTTTTTTTTTTTTTTTTTTTTTTTTTTTTTTTTTTTTTTTTTTTTTTTTTTTTTTTTTTTTTTTTTTTTTTTTTTTTTTTTTTTTTTTTTTTTTTTTTTTTTTTTTTTTTTTTTTTTTTTTTTTTTTTTTTTTTTTTTTTTTTTTTTTTTTTTTTTTTTTTTTTTTTTTTTTTTTTTTTTTTTTTTTTTTTTTTTTTTTTTTTTTTTTTTTTTTTTTTTTTTTTTTTTTTTTTTTTTTTTTTTTTTTTTTTTTTTTTTTTTTTTTTTTTTTTTTTTTTTTTTTTTTTTTTTTTTTTTTTTTTTGTTTTTTTTTTTTTTTTTTTTTTTTTTTTTTTTTTTTTTTTTTTTTTTTTTTTTTTTTTTTTTTTTTTTTTTTTTTTTTTTTTTTTTTTTTTTTTTTTTTTTTTTTTTTTTTTTTTTTTTTTTTTTTTTTTTTTTTTTTTTTTTTTTTTTTTTTTTTTTTTTTTTTTTTTTTTTTTTTTTTTTTTTTTTTTTTTTTTTTTTTTTTTTTTTTTTTTTTTTTTTTTTTTTTTTTTTTTTTTTTTTTTTTTTTTTTTTTTTTTTTTTTTTTTTTTTTTTTTTTTTTTTTTTTTTTTTTTTTTTTTTTTTTTTTTTTTTTTTTTTTTTTTTTTTTTTTTTTTTTTTTTTTTTTTTTTTTTTTTTTTTTTTTTTTTTTTTTTTTTTTTTTTTTTTTTTTTTTTTTTTTTTTTTTTTTTTTTTTTTTTTTTTTGTTTTTTTTTTTTTTTTTTTTTTTTTTTTTTTTTTTTTTTTTTTTTTTTTTTTTTTGTTTTTTTTTTTTTTTTTTTTTTTTTTTTTTTTTTTTTTTTTTTTTTTTTTTTTTTTTTTTTTTTTTTTTTTTTTTTTTTTTTTTTTTTTTTTTTTTTTTTTTTTTTTTTTTAATTTTTTTTTTTTTTTTTTTTTTTTTTTTTTTTTTTTTTTTTTTTTTTTTTTTTTTTTTTTTTTTTTTTTTTTTTTTTTTTTTTTTTTTTTTTTTTTTTTTTTTTTTTTTTTTTTTTTTTTTTTTTTTTTTTTTTTTTTTTTTTTTTTTTGTTTTTTTTTTTTTTTTTTTTTTTTTTTTTTTTTTTTTTTTTTTTTTTTTTTTTTTTTTTTTTTTTTTTTTTTTTTTTTTTTTTTTTTTTTTTTTTTTTTTTTTTTTTTTTTTTTTTTTTTTTTTTTTTTTTTTTTTTTTTTTTTTTTTTTTTTTTTTTTTTTTTTTTTTTTTTTTTTTTTTTTTTTTTTTTTTTTTTTTTTTTTTTTTTTTTTTTTTTTTTTTTTTTTTTTTTTTTTTTTTTTTTTTTTTTTTTTTTTTTTTTTTTTTTTTTTTTTTTTTTTTTTTTTTTTTTTTTTTTTTTTTTTTTTTTTTTTTTTTTTTTTTTTTTTTTTTTTTTTTTTTTTTTTTTTTTTTTTTTTTTTTTTTTTTTTTTTTTTTTTTTTTTTTTTTTTTTTTTTTTTTTTTTTTTTTTTTTTTTTTTTTTTTTTTTTTTTTTTTTTTTTTTTTTTTTTTTTTTTTTTTTTTTTTTTTTTTTTTTTTTTTTTTTTTTTTTTTTTTTTTTTTTTTTTTTTTTTTTTTTTTTTTTTTTTTTTTTTTTTTTTTTTTTTTTTTTTTTTTTTTTTTTTTTTTTTTTTTTTTTTTTTTTTTTTTTTTTTTTTTTTTTTTTTTTTTTTTTTTTTTTTTTTTTTTTTTTTTTTTTTTTTTTTTTTTTTTTTTTTTTTTTTTTTTTTTTTTTTTTTTTTTTTTTTTTTTTTTTTTTTTTTTTTTTTTTTTTTTTTTTTTTTTTTTTTTTTTTTTTTTTTTTTTTTTTTTTTTTTTTTTTTTTTTTTTTTTTTTTTTTTTTTTTTTTTTTTTTTTTTTTTTTTTTTTTTTTTTTTTTTTTTTTTTTTTTTTTTTTTTTTTTTTTTTTTTTTTTTTTTTTTTTTTTTTTTTTTTTTTTTTTTTTTTTTTTTTTTTTTTTTTTTTTTTTTTTTTTTTTTTTTTTTTTTTTTTTTTTTTTTTTTTTTTTTTTTTTTTTTTTTTTTTTTTTTTTTTTTTTTTTTTTTTTTTTTTTTTTTTTTTTTTTTTTTTTTTTTTTTTTTTTTTTTTTTTTTTTTTTTTTTTTTTTTTTTTTTTTTTTTTTTTTTTTTTTTTTTTTTTTTTTTTTTTTTTTTTTTTTTTTTTTTTTTTTTTTTTTTTTTTTTTTTTTTTTTTTTTTTTTTTTTTTTTTTTTTTTTTTTTTTTTTTTTTTTTTTTTTTTTTTTTTTTTTTTTTTTTTTTTTTTTTTTTTTTTTTTTTTTTTTTTTTTTTTTTTTTTTTTTTTTTTTTTTTTTTTTTTTTTTTTTTTTTTTTTTTTTTTTTTTTTTTTTTTTTTTTTTTTTTTTTTTTTTTTTTTTTTTTTTTTTTTTTTTTTTTTTTTTTTTTTTTTTTTTTTTTTTTTTTTTTTTTTTTTTTTTTTTTTTTTTTTTTTTTTTTTTTTTTTTTTTTTTTTTTTTTTTTTTTTTTTTTTTTTTTTTTTTTTTTTTTTTTTTTTTTTTTTTTTTTTTTTTTTTTTTTTTTTTTTTTTTTTTTTTTTTTTTTTTTTTTTTTTTTTTTTTTTTTTTTTTTTTTTTTTTTTTTTTTTTTTTTTTTTTTTTGTTTTTTTTTTTTTTTTTTTTTTTTTTTTTTTTTTTTTTTTTTTTTTTTTTTTTTTTTTTTTTTTTTTTTTTTTTTTTTTTTTTTTTTTTTTTTTTTTTTTTTTTTTTTTTTTTTTTTTTTTTTTTTTTTTTTTTTTTTTTTTTTTTTTTTTTTTTTTTTTTTTTTTTTTTTTTTTTTTTTTTTTTTTTTTTTTTTTTTTTTTTTTTTTTTTTTTTTTTTTTTTTTTTTTTTTTTTTTTTTTTTTTTTTTTTTTTTTTTTTTTTTTTTTTTTTTTTTTTTTTTTTTTTTTTTTTTTTTTTTTTTTTTTTTTTTTTTTTTTTTTTTTTTTTTTTTTTTTTTTTTTTTTTTTTTTTTTTTTTTTTTTTTTTTTTTTTTTTTTTTTTTTTTTTTTTTTTTTTTTTTTTTTTTTTTTTTTTTTTTTTTTTTTTTTTTTTTTTTTTTTTTTTTTTTTTTTTTTTTTTTTTTTTTTTTTTTTTTTTTTTTTTTTTTTTTTTTTTTTTTTTTTTTTTTTTTTTTTTTTTTTTTTTTTTTTTTTTTTTTTTTTTTTTTTTTTTTTTTTTTTTTTTTTTTTTTTTTTTTTTTTTTTTTTTTTTTTTTTTTTTTTTTTTTTTTTTTTTTTTTTTTTTTTTTTTTTTTTTTTTTTTTTTTTTTTTTTTTTTTTTTTTTTTTTTTTTTTTTTTTTTTTTTTTTTTTTTTTTTTTTTTTTTTTTTTTTTTTTTTTTTTTTTTTTTTTTTTTTTTTTTTTTTTTTTTTTTTTTTTTTTTTTTTTTTTTTTTTTTTTTTTTTTTTTTTTTTTTTTTTTTTTTTTTTTTTTTTTTTTTTTTTTTTTTTTTTTTTTTTTTGTTTTTTTTTTTTTTTTTTTTTTTTTTTTTTTTTTTTTTTTTTTTTTTTTTTTTTTTTTTTTTTTTTTTTTTTTTTTTTTTTTTTTTTTTTTTTTTTTTTTTTTTTTTTTTTTTTTTTTTTTTTTTTTTTTTTTTTTTTTTTTTTTTTTTTTTTTTTTTTTTTTTTTTTTTTTTTTTTTTTTTTTTTTTTTTTTTTTTTTTTTTTTTTTTTTTTTTTTTTTTTTTTTTTTTTTTTTTTTTTTTTTTTTTTTTTTTTTTTTTTTTTTTTTTTTTTTTTTTTTTTTTTTTTTTTTTTTTTTTTTTTTTTTTTTTTTTTTTTTTTTTTTTTTTTTTTTTTTTTTTTTTTTTTTTTTTTTTTTTTTTTTTTTTTTTTTTTTTTTTTTTTTTTTTTTTTTTTTTTTTTTTTTTTTTTTTTTTTTTTTTTTTTTTTTTTTTTTTTTTTTTTTTTTTTTTTTTTTTTTTTTTTTTTTTTTTTTTTTTTTTTTTTTTTTTTTTTTTTTTTTTTTTTTTTTTTTTTTTTTTTTTTTTTTTTTTTTTTTTTTTTTTTTTTTTTTTTTTTTTTTTTTGTTTTTTTTTTTTTTTTTTTTTTTTTTTTTTTTTTTTTTTTTTTTTTTTTTTTTTTTTTTTTTTTTTTTTTTTTTTTTTTTTTTTTTTTTTTTTTTTTTTTTTTTTTTTTTTTTTTTTTTTTTTTTTTTTTTTTTTTTTTTTTTTTTTTTTTTTTTTTTTTTTTTTTTTTTTTTTTTTTTTTTTTTTTTTTTTTTTTTTTTTTTTTTTTTTTTTTTTTTTTTTTTTTTTTTTTTTTTTTTTTTTTTTTTTTTTTTTTTTTTTTT
>JAJQQW010000139.1:5000-32980 GCA_025583905.1 Ia io | reverse complement strand
TAAGTCTATAGTCCAGAAAGGATGTAATACACTGCGGAAATCCTTGAAATAGAGCAAGTGCACATTAAACCAGTGTTTGAAACCAAAAGAATTCACTGCAAAGTAGTATTCAACTGTAAAATAGTTGGGAGACAAGTTTATATAGCTTCTCAAGTTCACAGAGGAGTGTATAAAGTTGTTTTTTACATGTGGTGAAGTCCCATATGAAGAGCAGAAAGCCAATTATAGGACACTGCAAGAAACCAGTAGTAATTCAGAGCAAATAACAATGAATATGACTGAATTGTGAGAGAACAACTGGCAAAGACATCAAAATGTAGGTCTATAGTCTAGAAAGGGTGTTGTTCCCTGCAGAAATCCTTGAAATAGAGCAAGTGCACATTAAACCAGCCTTTGAAAGCAATAGAATTCACTGAAAGTAGCATTCAAGTGTTCAACAGTTGAGAGAGTAGTGTATATAGCTTGTCAATTTCAGAGAAGAGTGTACAAAGGTGTTTGTACATCTTTGTAAGGCCCAAAAGTACTGGAGAAGGCCAATTATAGGACACTGCAAGGAACCACTAGTAATTCAGTGCAAATAATATTGAATAGAACAGAATTGTGAGAACACAAGTGGAAAAGACAATAAAATATAAGTCTATAGTATAGAAAGGTCTTTGTACACTGCAGAAATCCTTGAAATAGAGCAAGTGCCCATGAAGCCAGTCTTTCAAACGACTAGAAGTCACTGAAAAGTAGCATTAAACTATCAAACAGTTGAGAGACAAGTTTATATAGCTTCTCTAGTTCACAGAGGAGTGTATAAAGCTGTTTGTACATGTGGGGAAGTACCATGATTAGAGCAGAAGGCCAATTATTGGACACTGCAAGGAACCACTAGTAATTCAAAGCAAATAATATTGAATAGAACAGAATTGTGAGAACACAAGTGGAAAAGACAATAAAATATTAGTCTATAGTATAGAAAGGTCTTTGTACTCTGCAGAAATTCTTGAAATAGAGCAAGTGCACATAAAACCAGTCTTTGAAAGCGATAGAATTCACTGAAAGTAGCATTGAACTGTACAACAGTTGAGAGAAAAGTGTATATACCTTCTGACATTCAGAGAAGAGTGTACAGAGTCGTTTGTACATGTGGGGAAGTCCCAAAAGTACAGGAGAAGGCCAATTATAGGAAACTGCAAGGAACCACTAGTAATTCAGATCAAATAATAGTGAATAGAACTGAATTGTGATGGAAGAAGAAGTGGAAAAGCCATCAAAATCTAAGTCTGTAGTATAGAAAGATCTATGTACACTGCAGAAAACCCTTTAAATAGAGCAAAGTGCATATTGAACCAGACTTTGAAACCACTAGAACTCACTGAAAAGTAGCAAACTGTAAAAGAGTTGAGAGACAAGATTATATATAGCCTCTCTAGTTCACAGAAGAGTGTATAAAGGTCTTTGTAAATGTGGTTAAGTCCCATAAGTAGAGGAGAAGGCCAGTTATAGGACACTGCAAGAAACCAGTAGTAATTCAGAGCAAATAATAATGAATAGAACAGAATAGTGATCGACGAAGTTGAAAAGACATCAAAATGTAAGTCTATGGTATAGAAAGGTCTTTGCACACTGCAGAAATCCTTGAACTAGAGCAAGTGCACATTAAACCAGTCTTTGAAAGCACTAGAATTCACTGAAAAGTAGCACTAAACTGGAAAAAAGTTGAGGACAAGTTTATATAGCTTCTCTAGTTCACAGAGGAGTGTATAAAGTTGTTTGTAAATGTGGTTAAGTCCCATAAATAGAGCAGAAGGCCAGTTATAGTACACTGCAAGAAACCAGTAGTAATTCAGGGCCAATAATGAATATACCTGAATTGTGAGAGAACAAGTGGAAAAGAAATCAAAATGTATGCCTACAGTATAGAAAAAAAATTGCAACCTGCAGAAATCCTTGAAATAGAGCAAGTGCACATTAAACCAGCCTTTGAAAGCAATAGAATTCACTGCAAAGTAGCGTTCAACAGTACAACAGTTGAGAGACAAGTGTATACAGATTCTCAAGTTCAGAGAAGAGTGTCCAAAGTTGTTTGTACATGTGGGGAAGACCTAAAAGTACAGGAGCAGGACAATTTATAGGGCACTGCAAGGAACCACTAGTAATTCAGAGCAAATAATAGTGAATAGAACAGAATTGTGATGGAAGAAGTGGAAAAGACATCAAAATGTAAGTCTATAGTCCAGAAAGGATGTTATACACTGTGGAAATCCTTGAAATAGAGCAAGTGCACAATAAACCAGTGTTTGAAACCAAAAGAATTCACTGCAAAGTAGAATTCAACTGTAAAATAGTTGGGAGACAAGTTTATATAGCTTCTCAAGTTCACAGAGGAGTGTATAAAGTTGTTTTTACATGTGGTGAAGTCCCATATGTAGAGCAGAAAGCCAATTATAGGACACTGCAAGAAAACAGTAGTAATTCAGAGCAAATAAGAATGAATATGACTGAATTGTGAGAGAACAACTGGAAAAGACATCAAAATGTAAGTCTATAGTCAAGAAAGGATGTTGTTCCCTGCAGAAATCCTTGAAATAGAGCAAGTGCACATTAAACCAGCCTTTGAAAGCAATAGAATTCACTGCAAAGTAGCATTCAACTGTACAACCGTTGAGAGACAAGTGTATACAGATTCTCAAGTTCAGAGAAGAGTGTCCAAAGTTGTTTGTACATGTGGGGAAGACCTAAAAGTACAGGAGCAGGACAATTATAGGGCACTGCAAGGAACCACTAGTAATTCAGAGCAAATAATAGTGAATAGAACAGAATTGTGATGGAAGAAGTGGAAAAGACATCAAAATGTAAGTCTATAGTCCAGAAAGGATGTTATACACTGTGGAAATCCTTGAAATAGAGCAAGTGCACAATAAACCAGTGTTTGAAACCAAAAGAATTCACTGCAAAGTAGAATTCAACTGTAAAATAGTTGGGAGACAAGTTTATATAGCTTCTCAAGTTCACAGAGGAGTGTATAAAGTTGTTTTTACATGTGGTGAAGTCCCATATGTAGAGCAGAAAGCCAATTATAGGACACTGCAAGAAAACAGTAGTAATTCAGAGCAAATAAGAATGAATATGACTGAATTGTGAGAGAACAACTGGAAAAGACATCAAAATGTAAGTCTATAGTCAAGAAAGGATGTTGTTCCCTGCAGAAATCCTTGAAATAGAGCAAGTGCACATTAAACCAGCCTTTGAAAGCAATAGAAATCACTGAAAGTAGCATTCAAGTGTACAACAGTTGAGAGACAAGTGTATATAGCTTGTCAAGTTCAGAGAAGAGTGTACCAAAGGTGTTTGTACATCTTTGTAAGGCCCAAAAGTACAGGAGCAGGCCAATTATAGGACACTGCAAGGAACCAGTAGTAATTCAGTGCAAATAATATTGAATAGAACAGAATTGTGAGAACACAAGTGGTAAAGACAATAAAATATAAGTCTATAGTATAGAAAGGTCTTTGTACACTGCAGAAATCCTTGAAATAGAGCAAGTGCCCATGAAGCCAGTCTTTCAAACGACTAGAAGTCACTGAAAAGTAGCAAAAAACTATCAAACAGTTGAGAGACAAGTTTATATAGCTTCTCTAGTTCACAGAGGAGTGTATAAAGCTGTTTGTACATGTGGGGAAGTACCATGATTAGAGCAGAAGGCCAATTATTGGACACTGCAAGGAACCACTAGTAATTCAAAGCAAATAATATTGAATAGAACAGAATTGTGAAAACACAAGTGGAAAAGACAATAAAATATAAGTCTATAGTATAGAAAGGTCTTTGTAAACTGCAGAAATTCTTGAAATAGAGCAAGTGCACATAAAACCAGTCTTTGAAAGCAATAGAATTCACTAAAGTAGCATTCAACTGTACAACAGTTGAGATAAAAGTGTATATAGCTTCTCACGTTCAGAGAAGAGTGGACAAAGTCGTTTGTACATGTGGGGAAGTCCCAAAAATACAGGAGAAGGCCAATTATAGGACACTGCAAGGAACCACTAGTAATTCAGAGCAAATAATAGTGAATAGAACAGAATTGTGATGGAAGAAGGGGAAAAGACATCAAAATGTAAGTCTATAGTCCAGAAAGGATGTAATACACTGCGGAAATCCTTGAAATAGAGCAAGTGCACATTAAACCAGTGTTTGAAACCAAAAGAATTCACTGCAAAGTAGTATTCAACTGTAAAATAGTTGGGAGACAAGTTTATATAGCTTCTCAAGTTCACAGAGGAGTGTATAAAGTTGTTTTTACATGTGGTGAAGTCCCATATGAAGAGCAGAAAGCCAATTATAGGACACTGCAAGAAACCAGTAGTAATTCAGAGCAAATAACAATGAATATGACTGAATTGTGAGAGAACAACTGGCAAAGACATCAAAATGTAGGTCTATAGTCTAGAAAGGGTGTTGTTCCCTGCAGAAATCCTTGAAATAGAGCAAGTGCACATTAAACCAGCCTTTGAAAGCAATAGAATTCACTGAAAGTAGCATTCAAGTGTTCAACAGTTGAGAGAGTAGTGTATATAGCTTGTCAATTTCAGAGAAGAGTGTACAAAGGTGTTTGTACATCTTTGTAAGGCCCAAAAGTACTGGAGAAGGCCAATTATAGGACACTGCAAGGAACCACTAGTAATTCAGTGCAAATAATATTGAATAGAACAGAATTGTGAGAACACAAGTGGAAAAGACAATAAAATATAAGTCTATAGTATAGAAAGGTCTTTGTACACTGCAGAAATCCTTGAAATAGAGCAAGTGCCCATGAAGCCAGTCTTTCAAACGTCTAGAAGTCACTGAAAAGTAGCATTAAACTATCAAACAGTTGAGAGACAAGTTTATATAGCTTCTCTAGTTCACAGAGGAGTGTATAAAGCTGTTTGTACATGTGGGGAAGTACCATGATTAGAGCAGAAGGCCAATTATTGGACACTGCAAGGAACCACTAGTAATTCAAAGCAAATAATATTGAATAGAACAGAATTGTGAGAACACAAGTGGAAAAGACAATAAAATATAAGTCTATAGTATAGAAAGGTCTTTGTACACTGCAGAAATTCTTGAAATAGAGAAAGTGCACATAAAACCAGTCTTTGAAAGCAATAGAATTCACTAAAGTAGCATTCAACTGTACAACAGTTGAGATAAAAGTGTATATAGCTTCTCACGTTCAGAGAAGAGTGGACAAAGTCGTTTGTACATGTGGGGAAGTCCCAAAAATACAGGAGAAGGCCAATTATAGGACACTGCAAGGAACCACTAGTAATTCAGAGCAAATAATAGTGAATAGAACAGAATTGTGATGGAAGAAGTGGAAAAGACATCAAAATGTAAGTCTATAGTCCAGAAAGGATGTAATACACTGCGGAAATCCTTGAAATAGAGCAAGTGCACATTAAACCAGTGTTTGAAACCAAAAGAATTCACTGCAAAGTAGTATTCAACTGTAAAATAGTTGGGAGACAAGTTTATATAGCTTCTCAAGTTCACAGAGGAGTGTATAAAGTTGTTTTTACGTGTGGTGAAGTCCCATATGTAGAGCAGAAAGCCAATTATAGGACACTGCAAGAAACCAGTAGTAATTCAGAGCAAATAACAATGAATATGACTGAATTGTGAGAGAACAACTGGCAAAGACATCAAAATGTAGGTCTATAGTCTAGAAAGGGTGTTGTTCCCTGCAGAAATCCTTGAAATAGAACAAGTGCACATTAAACCAGCCTTTGAAAGCAATAGAATTCACTGAAAGTAGCATTCAAGTGTACAACAGTTGAGAGACTAGTGTATATAGCTTGTCAAGTTCAGAGAAGAGTGTACAAAGGTGTTTGTACATCTTTGTAAGGCCCAAAAGTACTGGAGAAGGCCAATTATAGGACACTGCAAGGAACCACTAGTAATTCAGTGCAAATAATATTGAATAGAACAGAATTGTGAGAACACAAGTGGAAAAGACAATAAAATATAAGTCTATAGTATAGAAAGGTCTTTGTACACTGCAGAAATCCTTGAAATAGAGCAAGTGCCCATGAAGCCAGTCTTTCAAACGACTAGAAGTCACTGAAAAGTAGCATTAAACTATCAAACAGTTGAGAGACAAGTTTATATAGCTTCTCTAGTTCACAGAGGAGTGTATAAAGCTGTTTGTACATGTGGGGAAGTACCATGATTAGAGCAGAAGGCCAATTATTGGACACTGCAAGGAACCACTAGTAATTCAAAGCAAATAATATTGAATAGAACAGAATTGTGAGAACACAAGTGGAAAAGACAATAAAATATAAGTCTATAGTATAGAAAGGTCTTTGTAAACTGCAGAAATTCTTGAAATAGAGCAAGTGCACATAAAACCAGTCTTTGAAAGCAATAGAATTCACTAAAGTAGCATTCAACTGTACAACAGTTGAGATAAAAGTGTATATAGCTTCTCACGTTCAGAGAAGAGTGGACAAAGTCGTTTGTACATGTGGGGAAGTCCCAAAAATACAGGAGAAGGCCAATTATAGGACACTGCAAGGAACCACTAGTAATTCAGAGCAAATAATAGTGAATAGAACAGAATTGTGATGGAAGAAGTGGAAAAGACATCAAAATGTAAGTCTATAGTCCAGAAAGGATGTAATACACTGCGGAAATCCTTGAAATAGAGCAAGTGCACATTAAACCAGTGTTTGAAACCAAAAGAATTCACTGCAAAGTAGTATTCAACTGTAAAATAGTGGGGAGACAAGTTTATATAGCTTCTCAAGTTCACAGAGGAGTGTATAAAGTTGTTTTTACGTGTGGTGAAGTCCCATATGTAGAGCAGAAAGCCAATTATAGGACACTGCAAGAAACCAGTAGTAATTCAGAGCAAATAATAATGAATATGACTGAATTGTGAGAGAACAACTGGCAAAGACATCAAAATGTAGGTCTATAGTCTAGAAAGGGTGTTGTTCCCTGCAGAAATCCTTGAAATAGAGCAAGTGCACATTATACCAGCCTTTGAAAGCAATAGAATTCACTGAAAGTAGCATTCAAGTGTACAACAGTTGAGAGAAAAGTGTATATACCTTCTGACATTCAGAGAAGAGTGTACAAAGTCGTTTGTACATGTGGGGAAGTCCCAAAAGTACAGGAGAAGGCCAATTATAGGAAACTGCAAGGAACCACTAGTAATTCAGATCAAATAATAGTGAATAGAACTGAATTGTGATGGAAGAAGTGGAAAAGCCATCAAAATCTAAGTCTGTAGTATAGAAAGATCTATGTACACTGCAGAAAACCCTTTAAATAGAGCAAAGTGCATATTGAACCAGACTTTGAAACCACTAGAATTCACTGAAAAGTAGCATTAAACTATCAAACAGTTGAGAGACAAGTTTATATAGCTTCTCTAGTTCACAGAGGAGTGTATAAAGCTGTTTGTACATGTGGGGAAGTACCAAGATTAGAGCAGAAGGCCAATTATTGGACACTGCAAGGATCCACTAGTAATTCAAAGCAAATAATATTGAATAGAACAGAATTGTGAGAACACAAGTGGAAAAGACAATAAAATATTAGTCTATAGTATAGAAAGGTCTTTGTACTCTGCAGAAATTCTTGAAATAGAGCAAGTGCACATAAAACCAGTCTTTGAAAGCGATAGAATTCACTGAAAGTAGCATTGAACTGTACAACAGTTGAGAGAAAAGTGTATATAGCTTCTCACATTCAGAGAAGAGTGGACAAAGTCGTTTGTACATGTGAGGAAGTCCCAAAAGTACAGGAGAAGGCCAATTATAGGAAACTGCAAGGAACCACTAGTAATTCAGATCAAATAATAGTGAATAGAACTGAATTGTGATGGAAGAAGTGGAAAAGCCATCAAAATCTAAGTCTGTAGTATAGAAAGATCTATGTACACTGCAGCAAACCCTTTAAATAGAGCAAAGTGCATATTGAACCAGACTTTGAAACCACTAGAATTCACTGAAAAGTAGCAAACTGTAAAAGAGTTGAGAGACAAGATTATATATAGCCTCTCTAGTTCACAGAAGAGTGTATAAAGGTCTTTGTAAATGTGGTTAAGTCCCATAAGTAGAGGAGAAGGCCAGTTATAGGACACTGCAAGAAACCAGTAGTAATTCAGAGCAAATAATAATGAATAGAACAGAATAGTGATCGACGAAGTTGAAAAGACATCAAAATGTAAGTCTATGGTATAGAAAGGTCTTTGCACACTGCAGAAATCCTTGAACTAGAGCAAGTGCACATTAAACCAGTCTTTGAAAGCACTAGAATTCACTGAAAAGTAGCACTAAACTGGAAAAAAGTTGAGGACAAGTTTATATAGCTTCTCTAGTTCACAGAGGAGTGTATAAAGTTGTTTGTAAATGTGGTTAAGTCCCATAAATAGAGCAGAAGGCCAGTTATAGTACACTGCAAGAAACCAGTAGTAATTCAGGGCCAATAATGAATATACCTGAATTGTGAGAGAACAAGTGGAAAAGAAATCAAAATGTATGCCTACAGTATAGAAAAAAAATTGTAACCTGCAGAAATCCTTGAAATAGAGCAAGTGCACATTAAACCAGCCTTTGAAAGCAATAGAATTCACTGCAAAGTAGCATTCAACTGTACAACCGTTGAGAGACAAGTGTATACAGATTCTCAAGTTCAGAGAAGATTGTACAAAGGTGTTTGTACATCTTTGTAAGGCCCAAAAGTACAGGAGCAGGCCAATTATAGGACACTGCAAGGAACCAGTAGTAATTCAGTGCAAATAATATTGAATAGAACAGAATTGTGAGAACACAAGTGGAAAAGACAATAAAATATAAGTCTATAGTATAGAAAGGTCTTTGTACACTGCAGAAATCCTTGAAATAGAGCAAGTGCCCATGAAGCCAGTCTTTCAAACGACTAGAAGTCACTGAAAAGTAGCATTAAACTATCAAACAGTTGAGAGACAAGTTTATATAGCTTCTCTAGTTCACAGAGGAGTGTATAAAGCTGTTTGTACATGTGGGGAAGTACCATGATTAGAGCAGAAGGCCAATTATTGGACACTGCAAGGAACCACTAGTAATTCAAAGCAAATAATATTGAATAGAACAGAATTGTGAG
The DNA here is from genome assembly GCA_025583905.1 of Ia io. Lineage (NCBI taxonomy): Eukaryota > Metazoa > Chordata > Mammalia > Chiroptera > Vespertilionidae > Ia > Ia io. Next base: position 23,854 of record JAJQQW010000139.1, on the reverse strand, counting down.
AACACAAGTGGAAAAGACAATAAAATATAAGTCTATAGTATAGAAAGGTCTTTGTACACTGCAGAAATTCTTGAAATAGAGCAAGTGCACATAAACCCAGTCTTTGAAAGCAATAGAATTCACTAAAGTAGCATTCAACTGTACAACATTTGAGATAAAAGTGTATATAGCTTCTCACATTCAGAGAAGAGTGGACAAAGTCGTTTGTACATGTGGGGAAGTCCCAAAAGTACAGGAGAATGCCAATTATAGGACACTGCAAGGAACCACTAGTAATTCAGAGCTAATAGTAGTGAATAGTTACATCTAGAAAATTAATCTTTAGAATATTAATTATAAGGCTAAAATCATGACACCCATGAACAACACACATGGTTTCAAAAGAAGCTAGGGGAAAAATCATTTGGGGAAAAAATCAAATAGGATCCCAAGTCAAATGTATAGAATATATTCCTTTATTAACTTTTGTTCGAGAATATGTTTGTATATTTTCAGAAAACAACTCCCAAACCATGTGGATTCCAGCAAGAGAGAGGAATCAACAGGACTACTCCAGCCATGAAGACAGAAGAGAAACAGTCCAGAGATGGAAGACGCTGATGGGGCCTTCCCATACTACCAGTTAGCAGCTGTGCATTCCTGCAGGTTGCCCAGGACCAAACCAGAGAGAGTCGGACCTGCATTACCACCATTTGTCCACCATCCAGAACTGTAATGTCAGTGCTGACATGTACAGATAAGGAAAAGTTGGACAATGAAATTGGGTCTCAAAACAACTGTTGGCCCAGAAGGCAACTCAGTGCAGACTGATTCATTTGCCTGTCACCATAAACATTATTTCTTGTCTCATTTTCGGTTCTTATACGTGTATTTCTAATAGCATATGATCTCACTCATCTAGGGTAAATAATGAACAACATAGACTGATGAACAAGAACAGGCCCAGAAAGAAGGAGGCATGGATCAAACTGTCGGACCTCAGAGGGAGGGTAGGGAAGGGTGGGGGTAAATGGGAGAGATCAACCAAAGGACTTGTGTGCAAGCATATGAGCCTAACCAGCGGTTAAGGACAACAGGGGGGTGGGGCATGAGTGGGGAAGGGTGGGGGATGGGAATGGGGTATGAGGACAAATATGTGATACCTTAATCAATAAAGAAATTAAAAAAAATAAAGCATTAATTTCTAGTGAAAACAAAGAAAAATAAATAGTGAAGAGAACAGAATTATGATAGAACAAGTGGAAAAGACATCAAAATGTAAGTCTATAGTCTAGAAAGGATGTTGTACACTGTAGAAATCCTTGAAATAGAGCAAGTTCACATTTAATCCAATCGTTGAAAGCAATGGAATTCACTGCAAACTAGCATTAAACTGTACAACAATTGAGAGACAAGCTTCTCAAGTTCAGAGAAGAGTGGACAAAGTTGTTTGTATATGTGAAAAGGTCCCATGATTAGAGCAGAAGGCCAATTATGGGACACTGCAAGGAACAACTAGTAAATCAGAGCAAATAATAGTAAACAGAACAAAATTGTGATAGAACAAGTGGAATAGACATTAAAATGTAAGTCTATAGTCTAGAAAGGTATTGTCACACTGCAGAAATCCATAAAATAGAGCAAGTGCACATGAGGACAGTCTTTGAAACCACTAGAATTCACGGAAAAGTAGCGTTAACTGTAAAACAGTTGAGAAACAAGTGTATATAGCTCTCTAGTTCACAGAGGAGTGTATAAAGTTGTTTGTACATGTGGTAAAGTTCCAAAAGTACAGCAGAACGCCAATTATAGGACACTGCAAGGAACCACTAGTAATTCAGAGCAAATAACAATGAATATAACATTATTGTGAAAGAACAAGTGGAAAAGACATCAGAATGTAAATCTGAAGTATAGAAAGATCTTTGTACACTGTAGAAAACCCTTTAAATAGAGCAAAGTGCACATTAAACCAGCCTTTGAAACCACTAGAATTCACTGAAAGGTAGCATTAGACTGTAAAAACAGTTGAGAGACAAGTTTATATAGCTTCTCTAGTTCACAAAAGAGTGTATAAAGTTATTTGTAAATGTGGTTAAGTCCCATAAGTAGAGGAGAAGGCCAGGTATAGGACATTGCAATAAACCAGTAGTAATTCAGAGCCAATAACAATGAATATAACTGAACTGTGAGAGAACAAGTGAAAAGACATCAAAATGTAAGTCTATAGTGTGGAATGGATGTTGTTCCCTGCAGAAATATTTGAAATAGAGCAAGTGCACATTATACCAGTCTTTGAAAGCAATAGAATTCACGGCAAAGTAGCATTCAACTGTACAACAGTTGAGAAAAAAGTGTATATAGCTTGTCAAGTTCAGAGAAGAGTGTACAAAGTTGTTTGTACATGTGGTGAAGTCCCATAATTATAGCAGAAGGTAAATTATAGGACACTGCAAGAAACAAGTAGCAATTCAGAGCAAATAATAATGAATATAACAGAATTTTGAGAGAAAAGAGGAAGTGACATCAAAACGTAAGTCTATAGTCTAGAATGGATGTTGTACCCTGCAGTAATTCTTGAAATAGAGCAAGTGCACATTAAACCAGTCTTTGAAAGCAATACAATTCACTGCAAAGTAGCATTCAACTGTACAACAGTTGAGAGACAAGTGTATACAGCTTCTCAAGTTCAGAGAAGAGTGTACAAAGTTGTTTGTATATGTTGGGAGGTCCCATGATTAGAGCAGAAAGCCAATTATAGGACACTTCAAGGAACCACTAGTAATTCAGAGAAAATAATAGTGAATACAACAGAATTGTGATGGACGAAATGGAGAAGACATCAAAATGTAAGTCTATAGTCTAGATAGGTCTTTGCACACTGCAGAAATCAGGTGATAATGATTTGGCCTGGGGACCTGCTGGGAGTGATGACGTCATCGAGGTTAGTGCTGGTGTCAGGGTTCGAGAATTGGGCTTGGGGCTAGTGTTAGGGTTAGTATAATAGTTCGGACCAGGTAGGGTTCAGGCTCAGGTTAGGGCTAGGTTTAGGGTTAGGATTAGAGGATTAGGGACATGGTTAGTGTCAGGATGTAGTAATATTGGGAATTCACAATGAATGAGCTTCAATCACTGGACAAATTGGAGTGTAGCACTGAGAATTTACATCTCTAGACCAGGGAAATATTTAGTAATGTGCTTCACACACTAGGAATACATATTCCAATAGACTGAATATCTGAACGTCACAAATTTGTCACTGTGAAATCTTGTTCAAACAGCTGAGAACCAAGTGTGACACTGTGAGCATTTATTTTTCCCGTCAAAAGGAGTTGGCGTTTTCGGGAAAATGAGTTGGTGAAACACTGAAAAATTCATATTCCTAGAGTTGTAGAACATGATGAAAGTATTGAGAACAATATGAAATCCAAATGTCAGTTAGGCTATTGTTCCAAGTAGTATTTTAATGTGCATTTACAATGCCGGTATGACACCCGTGTTAAAATAAAAACTCTCAGAGCTCAAAACAACAGACCAGCAGGGTGTGTCAGAGTGGCTCTTGAACTCTTGGAATACGTTTTACCACCAGAACATCTCTACTGAATTTTGAAATACTGAGAATTTGTATCCAAAGAGCTGTGAAAGGTAGGATAGACTTTCAAGTGGTAATAACATTGAAAGAGCTGGTAAATTTGTCAAAAACGCTGTTTAACCAAATTGGAATTCACAATGAATGAGCTTGAGGCTCTGGAAGAACGAGACTCCAAGTCGGGAAATTCACAATGATAACCTAGGTAAATATCTAAGAAAGTGCCTCAAACACCAGGGATACATCAAAAAAGGCCCTTAATATCTGTAGCGCATTGTTTCATGACATGGAAATCGTGTTCAAAGAAGATCGAACCTAGATTGCTACTGGTTACATTTATAATTCAGGGACAATGAGTTGTCGTTTTTGATAGAAACCTGGTTAGGCCATTAAACCGGAAGTGATGATGTCACTAAGGGAGAGGGGCCACGTAGGGAGGCCCTAGTGATCCCAGGTGATAATGATTGGGCCCAGGGAGTTGCTAGGAGTGATGACGTCATCGAGGTTAGTTTTGGTGTCAGGGTTAGAGAATTGGGCTTGGGGCTAGTGTTAGGGTTAGTATAATAGTTCGGACCAGGTAGGGTTCAGGCTCAGGTTAGGGCTAGGTTTAGGGTTAGGATTAGAGGATTAGGGGCAGGGTTAGTGTCAGGGTGTAGTAATATTGGGAATTCACAATGAATGAGCTTCAATCACTGGACAAATTGGAGTGTAGCACTGCGAATTTACATCTCCAGACTAGGGAAATATTTAGTAATGTGCTTCACACACTAGGAATACATATGCCAATAGACTGAATATCTGAACGTCACAATTTTGTCACTGCGAAATCTTGTTCAAACAGCTGAGAACCAAGTGTGACACTGTGAGCATTTATTTTTCCCGTCAAAAGGAGTTGGCGTTTTCGGGAAAATGAGTTGGTGAAACACTGAAAAATTCATATTCCTAGAGCTGTAGAACAGGATGAAAGTATTGAGAACAATATGAAATCCAAATGTCAGTTAGGCTATTGTTCCAAGTAGTATTTTAATGTGCATTTACAATGCCGGTATGACACCCGTGTTAAAATAAAATCTCTCAGAGCTCAAAACAACACACCAGCAGGGTGTGTCAGAGTGGCTCTTGAACTCTTGGAATACGTTTTACCACCGAAACATCTCTACTGAATTTTGAAATACTGAGAATTTGTATCCAAAGAGCTGTGAAAGGTAGGATAGACTTTCAAGTGGTAATAACATTGAAAGAGCTGGTATATTTGTAAAAAACGCTGTTTAACCAAATTGGAATTCACAAGGAATGAGCTTGAGGCTCTGGAAGAACGTGACTCCAACTCGGGAAATTCACAATGATAACCTAGGTTAATATCGAAGAAAGTGCCTCAAACACTAGGGATACGTCAAAAAAGGCCCTTAATATCTGTAACACATTGTTTCATGACATGGAAATCGTGTTCAAAGAAGATCGATTTTGCTACTGGTTACATTTATAATTCAGGGACAATGAGTTGTCGTTTTTGATGGAAGGCTGGTTAGGCCATTAAAGCGGAAGTGATGATGTCACTAAGGGAGAGGGGCCACGTAGGGAGGCCCTAGTGATCCCAGGTGATAATGATTGGGACCAGGGAGTTGCTAGGAGTGATGATGTCATCGAGGTTAGTTTTGGTGTCAGGATGAGAGAATTGGGCTTGGGGCTAGGGTTAGGGTTAGGATAAGGGTTCGGGCTAGGTAGCGTTCTGGCTCAGGTTAGGGCTAGGTTTAGGGTTAGGATTAGAGGATTAGGGACAGGGTTAGTGTCAGGGTGTAGTAATATTGGGAATTCACAATGAATGAGCTTCAATCACTGGACAAATTGTGTGTAGCACTGCGAATTTACATCTCCAGACTAGGGAAATATTTAGTAATGTGCTTCACAAGCTAGGAATACATATTCCAATAGACTGAATATTGGAACATCACAATTTTGTCACTGCGAAATCTTGTTCAAACAGCTGAGAACCAAGTGTGACACTGTGAGCATTTATTTTTCCCATCAAAAGGAGTTGGCGTTTTCGGGAAAATGAGTTGGTGAAACACTGAAAAATTCATATTCCTAGAGCTGTAGAACAGGATGAAAGTATTGAGAACAATATGAAATCCAAATGTCAGTTAGGCTATTGTTCCAAGTAGTATTTTAATGTGCATTTACAATGCCGGTATGACACCCGTGTTAAAATAAAAACTCTCAGAGCTCAAAACAACAGACCAGCAGGGTGTGTCAGAGTGGCTCTTGAACTCTTGGAATACGTTTTACCACCAGAACATCTCTACTGAATTTTGAAATACCGAGAATTTGTATCCAAAGAGCTGTGAAAGGTAGGATAGACTTTCAAGTGGTAATAACATTGAAAGAGCTGGTAAATTTGTCAAAAACGCTGTGTAACCAAATTGGAATTCACAATGAATGAGCTTGAGGCTCTGGAAGAACGTGACTCCAACTCGGGAAATTCACAATGATAACCTAGGTTAATATCCAAAAAGTGCCTCAAACACTAGGGATACATCAAAAAAGGCCCTTAATATCTGTAGCGCATTGTTTCATGACATGGAAATTGTGTTCAAAGAAGATAGACGCGAGTTTGCTAATGGATACATTTATAACTCAGGGACAATGAGTTGTCGTTTTTGATAGAAGGCTGGTTAGGCCATTAAACCGGAAGTGATGATGTCACTAAGGGAGAGGGGCCACATAGGGAGGGCCTAGTGATCCCAGTTGATAATGATTGGGCCCAGGGAGTTGCTGGGAGTGATGACGTCATCGAGGTTAGTTTTGGTATCGGGGTTAGAGAATTGGGCTTGGGGCTAGGGTTAGGGTTAGGATAAGGGTTCGGGCTAGGTAGCGTTCAGGCTCAAGTTAGGGCTAGGTTTAGGGTTAGGATTAGAGGGTAAGGGACAGGGTTAGGGTCAGGGTGTAGTAATATTGGGAATTCACCATGAATGAGCTTCAATCACTGGACAAATTGGAGTGTAGCACTGCAAATTTACATCTCCAGACCAGGGAAATATTTAGTAATGTGCTTCACACGCTAGGAATACATATGCGAATAGACTGAATATCTGAACGTCACAATTTTGTCACTTCGAAATCTTGTTCAAACAGCTGAGAACCAAGTGTGACACTGTGAGCATTTATTTTTCCCGTCAAAAGGAGTTGGCGTTTTCGGGAAAATGAGTTGGTGAAACACTGAAAAATTCATATTCCTAGAGCTGTAGAACTGGATGAAAGTATTGAGAACAATATGAAATCCAAATGTCAGTTAGGCTATTGTTCCAAGTAGTATTTTAATGTGCATTTACAATGCCGGTATGACACCCGTGTTAAAATAAAAACACTCAGAGCTCAAAACAACACACCAGCAGGGTGTGTCAGAGAGGCTCTTGAACTCTTGGAATACGTTTTACCACCAGAACATCTCTACTGAATTTTGAAATACTGAGAATTTGTATCCAAAGAGCTGTGAAAGGTAGGATAGACTTTCAAGTGGTAATAACATTGAAAGAGCTGGTATATTTGTAAAAAACGCTGTTTAACCAAATTGGAATTCACAAGGAATGAGCTTTAGGCTCTGGAAGAACGTGACTCCAACTCGGGAAATTCACAATGATAACCTAGGTTAATATCTAAGAAAGTGCCTCAAACACTAGGGATACGTCAAAAAAGGCCCTTAATATCTGTAACGCATTGTTTCATGACATGGAAATCGTGTTCAAAGAAGATCGATTTTGCTACTGGTTACATTTATAATTCAGGGACAATGAGTTGTCGTTTTTGATAGAAGGCTGGTTAGGCCATTAAAGCAGAAGTGATGATGTCACTAAGGGAGAGGGGCCACGTTGGGAGGCCCTAGTGATCCCAGGTGATAATGATTGGGACCAGGGAGTTGCTAGGAGTGATGATGTCATCGAGGTTAGTTTTGGTGTCAGGATGAGAGAATTGGGCTTGGGGCTAGGGTTAGGGTTAGGATAAGGGTTCGGGCTAGGTAGCGTTCTGGCTCAAGTTAGGGCTAGCTTAGGGTTAGGATTAGAGGGTTAGGGACAGGGTTAGGGTCAGGGTGTAGTAACATTGGGTATTCACAATGAATGAGCTTCAATCACTGGACAAACTGGAGTGTAGCACTGCGAATTTACATCTCCAGACTTGGGAAATATTTAGTAATGTGCTTCACACACTAGGAATACATATTCCAATAGACTGAATATTGGAACATCACAATTTTGTCACTGCGAAATCTTGTTCAAACTGCTGAGAACCCAGTGACACTGTTAACATTTATTTTTCCCGTCAGAAGGAGTTGGCGTTTCCGGCAAAATGAGTTGGTGAAACACTGAAAAATTCATTTTCCTAGAGCTGTAGAACAGGATGAAAGTATTGAGAACAATATGAAATCAAAATGTCAGTTAGGCTATTGTTCCAAATAGTGTTTTAATGTGCATTTACAATGCCGGTACGACATCCCTGTTAAAATAAAAACTCTCAGAGCTCAGAGCAATAGACCAGCGGCGTGTGGCAGAGTGGCTCTTAATCTCTTGGAATACGTTTTACCACCGGAACATCTCTACTGAATTTTGAAATACTGAGAATTTGTATCCAAAGCGCTGTGAAAGGTAGGATAGAATTTCAAGTGGTAATAACGTTTAAAGAACTGGTATATTTGTAAAAAATGCTGTTTAACCAAATTGGAATTCACAATGAATGAGCTTGAGGCTCTGGAAGAACGAGACTCCAACTCGGGAAATTCAAAATGATAAACTAGGTTAATATCTAAAAAGTGCCTCAAACACTAGGGATACATCAAAAAAGGCCCTTAATATCTGTAGCGCATTGTTTCATGACATGGAAATTGTGTTCAAAAAGATAGACGCGAGTTTGTTACTGGTTATATTTACAACTCAGGGACAATGAGTTGTCGTTTTTGATAGAAGGCTGGTTAGGCCATTAAACCGTAATTGATGATGTCACTAAGGGAGGGGGGCCACATAGGGAGGCCCTAGTGATCCCAGGTGATAATGATTGGGCCCAGCGAGTTGCTAGGAGTGATGATGTCATCTAGGTTAGTTTTGGTGTCAGTGTTAGAGAATTGGGCTTGGGGCTAGTGTTAGGGTTAGTATAAGAATTCGGACTTGGTAGGGTTCAGGCTCAGGTTAGGGCTAGGTTTAGGGTTAGGATTAGAGGATTAGGGATAGGTTTAGGGTCAGGGTGTAGTAATATTGGGTATTCACAATGAATCAGCTTCAATCACTGGAAAAATTGGAGTGTAGCACTGAGCATTTACATCTCCAGACTAGGGAAATATTTAGTAATGTGCTTCACACACTAGGAATACATAATCTAATAGACTGAATATCTGAACGTCAAAAATTTGTCACTGCGAAATCTTGTTCAAACAGCTGAGAACCGAGGGTGACACTGTTAACATTTATTTTTCCCGTCAAAAGGAGTTGGCGTTTTCGGGAAAATGAGTTGGTGAAACACTGAAAAATTCATATTCCTAGAGCTTTAGAACAGGATGAAAGTATTGAGAACAATATGAAATCAAAATGTCAGTTAGGCTATTGTTCCAAGTAGTGTTTTAATGTGCATTTACAATGCCGGTATGACACCAGTGTTAAAATAAAAACTCTCAGAGCTGAAAACAACAGATCAGCAGGGTGTGTCAGCGTGGCTCTTGAACTCTTGGAATACGTTTTACCACCGAAACATCTCTACTGAATTTTGAAATACTGAGAATTTGTATCCAAAGTGCTGTGAAAGGTAGGATAGATTTTCAAGTGGTAATAACGTTTAAAGAGCTGGTATATTTGTAAAAAATGCTTTTTACCCAAATTGGAATTCACAATGTATGAGCTTGAGGCTCTGGAAGAACGAGACTCCAAGTCGGGAAATTCACAATGATAACCTAGGTTAATATCTAAGAAAGTGCCTCAAACACCAGGGATACATCAAAAAAGGCCCTTAATATCTGTAGCGCATTGTTTCATGACATGGAAATCGTGTTCAAAGAAGATCGAACCGAGATTGCTACTGGTTACATTTATAATTCAGGGACAATGAGTTGTCGTTTTTGATAGAAGGCTGGTTAGGCCATTAAACCGGAAGTGATGATGTCACTAAGGGAGAGGGGCCACATAGGGAGGCCCTAGTGATCCCAGGTGATAATGATTGGGCCCAGGGAGTTGCTAGGAGTGATGACGTCATCGAGGTTAGTTTTGGTGTCAGGGTTAGAGAATTGGGCTTGGGGCTGGTGTTAGGGTTAGTATAAGAGTTCGGAGTAGGTAGGGTTCAGGCTCAGGTTAGGGCTAGGTTTAGGGTTAGGATTAGAGGGTTAGGGCCAGGGTTAGGGTCAGGGTGTAGTAATATTGGGTATTCACAATGAATGAGCTTCAATCACTGGAGAAATTGGAGTGTAGCACTGAGAATTTACATCTGCAGACTAGGGAAATATTTAGTAATGTGCTTCACACACTAGGAATACATATTCCTATAGACTGAATATCTGAACCTCACAAATTTGTGTCTGTGAAATCTTGTTCAAACAGCTGAGAACCCAGTGTGACACTGTTAACATTTATTTTTCCCGTCAAAAGGAGTTGTCGTTTTTGGGAAAATGAGTTGGTGAAACACTGAAAAATTCATTTTACGAGAGCAGTAGAACAGGATGAAAGTATTGAGAAGAATATGAAATCAAAATGTCAGTTAGGCTAGTGTTACAAGTAGTGTTTTAATGTCCATTTACAATGCCGGTACGACATCCGTGTTAAAATAAAAACTCTCAGAGCTCAAAAGAACAGACCAGCAGGATGTGTCAGAGTGGCTCTTGAACTCTTGGAATACGTTTTACCACCGGAACATCTCTACAGATCTTTGAAATACTGAGAATTTGTATCCAAAGCGCTGTGGAAGGTAGGATAGACTTTCTAGTGGTAATAACATTTAAAGAGCTGGAATATTTTTAATAAACGCTGTTTAAAGAAATTGGAATTGACAATGAATGAGCTTCCGGGTCTGGAAGAAGGTGACTCCAAATCGGGAAATTCACAATGATTACCTAGGTTAATATCTAAAAAGTGCCTCAAACACTAGGAATACGTCAAAAAAGGCCCTTAATATCTGTAACGCTTTGTTTCATGACCTGGAAATCGTGTTCAAAGAAGATAGACGCGAGTTTGCTAATGGTTACATTTATAACTCAGGGACAATGAGTTGCCGTTTTTGATAGAAGCTTGGTTAGGCCATTAAACTGGAAGTGATGATGTCACTAAGGGATAGGGGCCACGTATGGAGGCCCTAGTGATCCCAGGTGATAATGATTGGGCCCAGGGAGTTGCTAGGAGTCATGACATCATCGAGGTTAGTTTTGGTGTCAGTGTTAGAGAATTGGGCTTGGGGCTAGTGTTAGGGTTAGTACAAGTGTTCGGACTAGGTAGGGTTCAGGCTCAGGTTAGGGCTAGGTTTAGGGTTAGGATTAGAGGGTTAGGGCCAGGGTTAGGGCCAGGGTGTAATAATATTGGGTATTCACAATGAATGAGCTTCAATCACTGGACAAATTGGAGTGTAGCACTGAGAATTTACATCTCTAGACCAGGGAAATATTTAGTAATGTGCTTCACACACTAGGAATACATATTCCAATAGACTGAATATCTGAACGTCACAATTTTGTCACCGCGAAATCTTGTTCAAACAGCTGAGAACCAAGTGTGACACTGTGAGCATTTATTTTTCCCGTCAAAAGGAGTTGGCGTTTTCGGGAAAATGAGTTGGTGAAACACTGAAAAATTCATATTCCTAGAGCTGTAGAACAGGATGAAAGTATTGAGAACAATATGAAATCAAAATGTCAGTTAGGCTATTGTTCCAAGTAGTATTTTAATGTGCATTTACAATGCCGGTATGACACCCGTGTTAAAATAAAAACTCTTAGATCTCAAAACAACAGACCAGCAGGGTGTGTCAGAGTGGCTCTTGAATTCTTGGAATACGTTTTACCACCAGAACATCTCTACTGAATTTTGAAATACTGAGAATTTGTATCCAAAGAGCTGTGAAAGGTAGGATAGACTTTCAAGTGGTAATAACATTGAAAGAGCTGGTAAATTTGTCAAAAACGCTGTTTAACCAAATTGGAATTCACAATGAATGAGCTTGAGGCTCTGGAAGAACGTGACTCCAACTCGGGAAATTCACCATGATAACCTAGGTTAATATCCAAAAAGTGCCTCAAACACTAGGGATACATCAAAAAAGGCCCTTAATATCTGTAGCGCATTGTTTCATGACATGGAAATTGTGTTCAAAGAAGATAGACGCGAGTTTGCTAATGGATACATTTATAACTCAGGGACAATGAGTTGTCGTTTTTGATAGAAGGCTGGTTAGGCCATTAAACCGGAAGTGATGATGTCACTAAGGGAGAGGGGCCACATAGGGAGGCCCTAGTGATCCCAGTTGATAATGATTGGGCCCAGGGAGTTGCTGGGAGTGATGACGTCATCGAGGTTAGTTTTGGTATCGGGGTTAGAGAATTGGGCTTGGGGCTAGGGTTAGGGTTAGGATAAGGGTTCGGGCTAGGTAGCGTTCTGGCTCAAGTTAGGGCTAGCTTAGGGTTAGGATTAGAGGGTTAGGGACAGGGTTAGGGTCAGGGTGTAGTAACATTGGGTATTCACAATGAATGAGCTTCAATCACTGGACAAACTGGAGTGTATCACTGAGAATTTACATCTGCAGACTAGGGAAATATTTAGTAATGTGCTTCACACACTAGGAATACATATTCCAATAGACTGAATATTGGAACATCACAATTTTGTCACTGCGAAATCTTGTTCAAACAGCTGAGAACCCAGTGACACTGTTAACATTTATTTTTCCCGTCAGAAGGAGTTGGCATTTCCGGCAAAATGAGTTGGTGAAACACTGAAAAATTCATATTCCTAGAGCTGTAGAACAGGATGAAAGTATTGAGAACAATATGAAATCCAAATGTCAGTTAGGCTATTGTTCCAATTAGTGTTTTAATGTGCATTTACAATGCCGGTACGACATCCGTGTTAAAATAAAAAAAAACTCTCAGAGCTCAGAGCAATAGACGAGCGGCGTGTGTCAGAGTGGCTCTTGATCTCTTGGAATACGTTTTACCACCGGAACATCTCTACTGAATTTTGAAATACTGAGAATTTGTATCCAAAGCGCTGTGAAAGGTAGGATAGAATTTCAAGTGGTAATAACGTTTAAAAGAGCTGGTATATTTGTAAAAAATGCTGTTTAACCAAATTGGAATTCACAATGAATGAGCTTGAGGCTCTGGAAGAACGTGACTCCAACTCGGGAAAATTCAAAATGATAAAGTAGGTTAATATCTAAAAAGTGCCTCAAACACTAGGGATACATCAAAAAAGGCCCTTAATATCTGTAGCGCATTGTTTCATGACATGGAAATTGTGTTCAAAGAAGATAGACGCGAGTTTGTTACTGGTTATATTTACAACTCAGGGGACAATGAGTTGTCGTTTTTGATAGAAGGTTGGTTAGGCCATTAAACCGGAAGTGATGATGTCACTAAGGGAGAGGGGCCACGTAGGGAGGCCCTAGTGATCCCAGGTGATAATGATTGGGCCAGGGAGTTGCTAGGAGTGATGACGTCATCGAGGTTAGTTTTGGTGTCAGGGTTAGAGAATTGGGCTTGGGGCTGGTGTTAGGGTTAGTATAAGAGTTCGGAGTAGGTAGGGTTCAGGCTCAGGTTAGGGCTAGGTTTAGGGTTAGGATTAGAGGGTTAGGGCCAGGGTTAGGGCCAGGGTGTAGTAATATTGGGTATTCACAATGAATGAGCTTCAATCAGTGGACAAATTGGAGTGTAGCACTGAGAATTTACATCTCCAGACCAGGGACATATTTAGTAATGTGCTTCACACACTAGGAATACATATTCCAATAGACTGAATATCTGAACGTCACAAATTTGTCACTGCGAAATCTTGTTCAAACAGCTGAGAACCGAGTGTGACACTGTGAGCATTTATTTTTCCCGTCAAAAGGAGTTGGCGTTTTCGGGAAAATGAGTTGGTGAAACACTGAAAAATTCATTTTACGAGAGCAGTAGAACAGGATGAAAGTATTGAGAACAATATGAAATCAAAATGTCAGTTAGGCTATTGTTCCAAGTAGTATTTTAATGTGCATTTACAATGCCGGTATGACACCCGTGTTAAAATAAAAACTCTCAGAGCTCAAAACAACAGACCAGCAGGGTGTGTCAGAGTGGCTCTTGAACTCTTGGAATACGTTTTACCACCAGAACATCTGTACTGAATTTTGAAATACCGAGAATTTGTATCCAAAGCGCTGTGAAAGGTAGGATAGACTTTCAAGTGGTAATAACCTTGAAAGAGCTGGTAAATTTGTCAAAAACGCTATTTAACCAAATTGGAATTCACAATGAATGAGCTTGAGGCTCTGGAAGAACGTGACTCCAACTCGGGAAATTCACAATGATAACCTAGGTTAATATCCAAAAAGTGCCTCAAACACTAGGGATACATCAAAAAAGGCCCTTAATATCTGTAACGCATTGTTTCATGACATGGAAATTGTGTTCAAAGAAGATAGACGCGAGTTTGCTAATGGATACATTTATAACTCAGGGACAATGAGTTGTCGTTTTTGATAGAAGGCTGGGTTAGGCCATTAAACCGGAAGTGATGATGTCACTAAGGGAGAGGGGCCACATAGGGAGGCCCCTAGTGATCCCAGGTGATAATGATTGGGCCCAGGGAGTTGCTGGGAGTGATGACGTCATCAAGGTTAGTTTTGGTGTCAGGATGACAGAATTGGACTTAGGGCTAGGGTTAGGCCCGTCAAAAGGAGTTTGGCGTTTTCCCCCTCCGGGAAAAAGTGAGGTGGTGAAACACTGAAAGCACTGAAAAAAATTTCATTTTCCTAAGCTGTAGAACAGGATGAAAGTATTTAGAGAACAATATGAAATCAAAATGTCAGTTTAGCTCGTTGTTCCAAAGTAGTGGGTTTTTATAAATGTGCATTTACAATGACGGTATGACTCACCAGTCTCTGTGTTAAAATTAAAAAACTCTCAGAGCTCAAAAACAACAAAACCAGCCGGATGTTGTCAGAGTGGCTCCTTTGAACTCTTGTGAATACGTTTTGAAAAAAAAATAAGAGACCGCTAACCGGAACAACAACTGTCTACTCTTGAAATTTTGAAATACACTGGTGATAACGTGAATATAGTCTCTAAATATCAGGATAATGCTCCATTGTTTTATACATGACAAGAAAATCGTGATCAAGGATGAGAATCATAGAACGCGAGTTTGCTACACTAGTTACATTCAACACCAATCCGGGACAATGAGTTATAGGCAGTTTTTGATAGAAATGGTTGCCTGGTATAGTGCCATTAAAACCGGACAGTGATTACGTACACGCAAGGGGGGAGGGGCCCCGTCAGGAAGGCACAAGAAGTGATTCCAGTGTTCACTACCACATGGCCCTAAACACAAGGGGCACACACACGACAAATCCAACAGCGCGGTTACCTCTTGTAACACCATGAAGAAGACATGGCCTTGCCTATTCGTGGGGTTGCCAGTATCCCCCAGCTCCCCCCGTGTCTCTCCTAGGCCCCGACACTTGTCCTAGGGCACTGACATCTGGCGTTGGCCTCATCATATAAGCCTAGACACAGAACTGACCATAGAACAGTCTGGGCCTAACGTCAGGTGGCCTTGGTCTTTGCCTTGGCCGCACAACCAGAAAACACAACCATGAATACTCACTCTATTGGCTATGGAGTCACAGTGAAGGTACGAAAATTTACATGTTTGACTATTATAACGTCACCCACAAACTTAACAAAATAAGAAATCCCGAGACCACCACAAACGCCCCACATAACCAAGAATCGTTTTCCACAAATGGACGCACACATTGACCGTGAAATAAACCAAGTATTAATATGTTAGTCAGGCCCTTCGGAGGGTTTGGCTCAGTTGGATACCCGTTGTTAAACTGTCAACAATCACCATACTACCAACAGGCTCCCCCGCCCACCCATTTATAGTGTAGGGCGGGGCCCTACGCACCCCTACATTTTCAAAAGATTTGTAAACGACCACTGCTCCCTTAGATACCTCCAATCACCTCGGACACAGCCAATACCTCACTCCCGCGCTGTGGCCTATTCACATAATACCTCTTAAAACCGGTTAAATTTTTTAAACGAAACCCTATGCAGGAAATACAGAAACTTAATTTATATTACTGATACAAACAAATCAACCTGCTCCCCTGCCAAAGCATGTCACCACCCCCCCCCCACCCGACCCAATCAACCTGTACCCAAACATCACCCACACATCCATACCATCTCCCATAAATCAGGGCCCCTGCCTATCCAACGCCCCCCACACTTACACCCAGCCCCATTCCATACCCTGTACCTCAGTCCCCACGTCCCAGTCATATGCCTCCCCTTTTGTCCCTCACCTAACCGCGTATACCAGTCACCCCAACCGCCTTCCAGCTCTGCAGGTACACGCTACCATACCCCGAAACAAATTGTAATGAAGGGCTAACATTTTACCAGTCCTACACGTACCACATTAAATACCCATCGCAAAATAACAACCACCGACTAAAAAAGAAACGCGAGACAACAGTTAACTAACACCAGACTAACCCTCGAGAACAAGCAAATAAAATTCACAGCTTATTATTCTTGGTATGAGGGCCAATCTACCCACCTGCACTATTGAATCCCCCAACTCTTAAAAACACCCTCTTGGTCCCTCCTGTTCCCGTTCTCCCTTTGCCTAGACCCCCTCCAACCCTCCCTTCTCAGCGGAACATTCGCCACACCAAAAACCGTACTCCGAGCCAACAAATCCAACATGACATCAACAAAACTTAAGCTGTAAGCAATAGTCAGCATGTTTTCCCCTTTATGAATGTCTCTGATGTTTACGAAGGGGCAAGACTCATGGGTAATAACACCCCCCAACCTCCAACCCCATAAATAACCAATACTCCTCCAGAGTGAACCCTTCTGATCCTACACGAGACCAACCTACATATACTCCACAACCCCAAGCCAAACTCCAACAATAAACACACCAATCCCTGACGCACCAAAACAACACCTACAAGATAAAAGAGGATTAACGCTCAAAGCATTCCGGCAGGCACCAGCTTAGAAACCTAAATTAACAAAAAACACGGAAAAATAGAAGACAGTTCACTCCCCCCTCAAGAAGTACCCTAACTACGACTCGTCACTAACCACGTGGCAACTGCCTTCTCACGCGATAGTAGCCTTAAGACATACTCTTAACAACCAAAAGCACACTAATATCTTACAACCAGTGAGCAACCTCAGACTCATAAAGACGGGTAGATCTTGCCTAACTCATTTTCACCACATTCAAATGTATTTACAACGCAGATTCCGTCCACCACACCAACTCACTCATGACCACTAAGATCTACTTATTCGCACCAAAAAGACCCTGCCGCACATTCACAACATTATACTAGAGGTCTTTTCTACTATCCACTCTCGTAAGAACAATACATGGATGGACAAAAATAGCCCACCCAGACCCCACCTCGTCCCACGCCCCATCGGCTCGCCACCTTAATCTAGGGGCTTTTCTGCGTCCAAATCCCCACTCCCGTCCTGCACCACTCATAACAAACGTTTAGACCCCAACAACATTTTCAACATTTCACTGTGCAATGATAATATGATTACCGCTGTACCAAGGCCTCAGCCGAACAATACAAAATTAAATGCTTGATGTAAGGCTACCTGACAGCCACAAGACACAAATCGCTTTTTTCTCGGCAGTGTGAACTCACCCAGATACAACCTTGAATACTGTATACTCTGGAAAAAGGAAAGATATACCCACACTCAAACAAAAGCATTATAATAACCTTATCTCACTTAAAAAAGTCTACGTGCGACAACAAACCTGACTATAACCTAAAACTCTGTAAAACATTTATAACTGCTCCAATACCCGTACGCACCGTAACGACCCCTTCAGGCAGATGTGCCCCAGCGACGCCATTACCTGCCCCGCCAAGACACTCGACACCCACACGTCGCTACCAACACACAACCCCCAACGAACACCTGTTTCTTCCAATTGAAGATCCTTGCTGTTGACAACACAATCTACCAAATCTAGTGTAACATTTTCCGCGTGCGTTCACATCCCTAAGCCCCACCCCTACTACGACACCCAAGTAGCACAATCAACACTAAAATGAACAATGTGAATAACCATCTAATATAAAATAAATAGTGAAACTATACACATAACAAAACTCACATCATACAAGCCAACAGAATTTACAATCACACAAAACTCAACAACAACAGTTACGAGACAACTACACCAGGGTGCGAACCAACCACTCTAATAAAATAAAAGTATGTCTCAGCACCACTCAAAACAAAAACACCAACCTCAATATCCTAGACATCATAACAAATAAAGAACACATAGCACCAAAACACTAACACCCCCACTGCAGAAAATATGCACTGGTCGCATACCCCTTGTAAATTGAACACGAATCACACTTGCGTACCACGAAAAACAGAACACTTAACAACTGAAGAATACGAGGGACGCGAATAACGGGGCGACATAACACCTCAAGCAGTACCTGTTGATAGTTGTGTTCTCTTGCACAAACCAACGCAAGTGGAAAAAGTTTCTCAAGATACAACGACCGACAACTCTCAGCAGGGGTGGCTCATGTCTGGGAAGACAAGCTACTTTGGGATCTCTTGCTTGTGACACTCTTACAGAAACCTTCTGTTCAGAAGTCGGGGCTCAACTTCTTTTCTCTGCACGCACCGGGCAGCAACCTGAACAAAAAGGAAAATCTGGTGAAGTACAATTTTGATGTTATTGAACTATCACAGTATCATTAGCCAAAATATTAAATCAGTTTTGACCTAGAGAGTATTTTCTAGAACAAGTGAAGTAGACACTGAGAAATCGCTCTTAAAGTACATAACGTGGTAGCCCAACCCCAATGAAAATATCACCACGGGAAAGGGAAACGGGAAGGGCACAAAATTGGGATACAAAAGGAAAGAATTCTCTACTGATTGTTCCTGCAAAAAGGGCTTTTTTTGGGGGACCTTACCTCCCGGGCCATTGGGGGGGGGGGGGGGGGGTTTCCGGGGGGGGGGGGGATAAACCCATTTGAAAAAGCTCAGGGG
>JAJQQW010000139.1:0-2500 GCA_025583905.1 Ia io | reverse complement strand
GAGAAAATGGGCCCCCATAACCAGGACATTACAATTCCATTCCTTGTCGGGGGACTTTTGCACGGGTTTTTGGGGTTCACTCCCAGTGGGGGGCATCCCAGGAGGTAGCTGATCAATGACTCTTTTTTACTATTCTTTTTTCTATGTCTCTCCCCCTTTTCCCTTTCTCTAAAATCAATAAAAAATATTTTTTAAAAAAAAAAATTTTTTAAAGAAAAATAAGAAACCCTGGCCCATGCGCTCATCCTGAGAGTGCCTGCCTGTACACGGAAGGTCACGGGTTCGTTTTCCTAGTAAAGTGAAAGGGAAATGCATTTCGGGTTTCCAAATTCCCCCCTCTTAGGGGGACACATGGGGGGCAACTAAATATTTTTCCTCTCTCTCTCTTTCTCTCATCTCCCTTTCTATCTCCCTAAAAAAAAAAATCAGGGGAAAAAAAAATTTTCTCACTTTTCGGGTGAAGATAAAAGAAAATAAGGAAAAAAATTTCCCAAAAAAATTACGGAAAAAGGGACATTCAAGAGGGGCGGTATGGGCAAAGGGCCTGTACCCCGCTGCCCCCCCCAAAACCCCCCCATCAAAATTAAAACTAAAATACAGAACAACCACAGCCCCCCAAAGCTGGCTGAAAGAAGTGTTAAAAAAATAAAAAGTTTAAAAAAGCCCGCACACGGAGAAATTTGGGAGGAGGGGCGGAAAGGCCAAAAGAAGGTGCAGGTCCGTACCCATGTGGGCCATTTTTTTTTTAAATTGGGGGCGAGGCCCTCTTTTGCAGAGGGGCAAACCCGAGGAACAAGGGGTCCCCCAAAACCCACAGAAGATGCCCAGCCCAGGGGCCCCCAAGCTGGGGAGAAGACCCCCACGGCAGTAAAACTAAAGGGCGTAAAAACCAGTGCATATTGGGGCCATGACACAGAGGCCCGCAGGTGACCCCCTAGCCTCTCTTTTTCAATGCCAGCACCCCCAAACGAATTTTTCAAAAACCCCGCTTTCCCCTGAATTACACTTCGGGGCAAACCTCGGGAAAGGGGGGAAAGGCCCGGGGGAAACCCCGAAAAATTATGAAGAGAAAGTGGACTGGCATCGGGGATGGCTTAGGGGGCTTTCTAGCAGATGGGGGTGGTCCCCCAGCAGTCATTACACCCATGCTGGGACATTCTGGGTTTCCCCGGGCGATTGCCCATTTCTGTTTTTCTTTTGCCCTGGTGTTTTTCCCCATACCAAAACCAAACCTACTTTTCAAGCCAACCCCCCCCTGTGTTTCTGCCCGCTTTTGTTTTACGAATTTGGGCCCGTCCTTGCTTTGGGTAAAATCTGTCAAACAAGTTGCAAATTGGGTCAGGAAGTTTTTCCAAAAAATTCAAAAAAAGCCCAAGACCTGGCACCAGCACTCCCCTTTCCTTTCTTCAAACAGCCCGGGCCTTTGTCGGGCCCTTCCAAACCCAAAACAAAAGGGAGATTCCCGCCCGAATTTTTCCCGTAATCCGCTGGGGGGGGCCCTATCAGTTGGGCCCCCCTAAAAGACCCCCAAAAGCCCGCGTACCCAGGGGGTTTAGTGTCATACCATACCAGCTTTTCAACTTTTTTACATCCAAAGCAACACACCAATGGGGCAGACTCACTGACACCCAAAACCCCCCTGAAAACAAGTCCTGCTCCACAGGGTGTCCCCCTGCCCCAAACAGCGCTCCCACTGTATTCACAGTAGTCCCCGAAGATCTAAAATCCTCAACAAAATTCTAGCAAATTGGACCCAGAATTACATTAGAAAGATCATCACCATGACCAAGTGAGATTTTAAATTTTTGGGGGTTTCAAGGATGGTTTCAAAAATCCCCCTAAACCAAAAACTTTAAATCACATAAACAATTTAAAAAAACAAAAAAATTATATAAACATATCAACTGATGCAAAAGAAACATTTTTGGGCAAAAAACCAAACCCCTTTCTTGATAAAAACTCACAGGGAAAGTGGGAAATAAAAAGGGATCATAAACCTTTAACATAAATAAAAACGTTATATAAGAAACCACAGCCAACATTATACTCAGTGGGCCAAAACTAAACCCATTTTCCCCCCAAAAAAGGAAAAAAAACCGGGAAGCCCACTTTCACCACACCTGTTTGACCCAAAATATTGGAAATGCTGCCAAGTTTATCTGACAAGAAAAGAAATAAAGGGATCCAAATTGGAAAAAAATAAAAATATATAAAAGAAAACAGGGCATTACCCCTGACATTGGGGGGCACAAAGGTGCATAAGAATTGGGTTTACAAAAGACATTAAAATTTCATGGAAAAAAACTGTAAAAAACTTTTTATTGGGGCCCCGAAATTTTATGATCCCCCCCCCGAGAAACCCCCGGGAGCCGCCGACCCAAAAGCAAAAGCAAAAGAAAACCTTTTTATTCGGCTAGCATGAACTCCCCTCTTCCCAAAAGTCACGGCGCAGCAGCGGGAGAGAGAGAGAGAGAGGCTTGGGGGAACAAAGGGTTTTTAG
>JAJQQW010000146.1:0-36932 GCA_025583905.1 Ia io | reverse complement strand
AGAGAATTGTGATAGAACAAGAGGAAAAGACATCAAAATATAAGTCTATAGTCTAGAAAGGATGTTGAACACTGCAGAAATACTTGAAATAGAGCAAGTGCACATTTAATTCAATCGTTGAAAGCAATAGAATTCACTGCAAACTAGCATTAAACTGTACAACAGTTGAGAGACAAGCTTCTCAAGTTCAGAGAAGAGTGGACAAAGTTGTTTGTATATGTGAAAAAGTCCCATGATTAGAGCAGAAGGCCAATTATGGGAAACTGCAAGGAACCACTAGTAATTCAGAGCAAATAATAGTGAATAGAACAGAATAGTGATCGACGAAGTTGAAAAGACATCAAAATGTAAGTCTATGGTATAGAAAGGTCTTTGCACACTGCAGAAATCCTTGAACTAGAGCAAGTGCACATTAAACCAGTCTTTGAAAGCACTAGAATTCACTGAAAAGTAGCATTCAACTGTACAACAGTTGAGATAAAAGTGTATATAGCTTCTCACGTTCAGAGAAGAGTGGACAAAGTCGTTTGTACATGTGGGGAAGTCTCAAATGTACAGGAGAAGGCCAATTATAGGACGCTGCAAGGAACCACTAGTAATTCAGAGCAAATAGTAGTGAATAGTTACATCTAGAAAATTAATACTTTAGAATATTAATTGTAAGGCTAAAATCATGACACCCATGAACAACATACATGGTTTCAAAAGAAGCCAGGGGAAAAATCATTTGGGCAAAAAATCAAATAGGATCCCAAGTCAAATTTATAGAAAATATTCCTTTATTAACTTTTGTTCGAGAATATGTTTGTATATTTTCAGAAAACAACTCCCAGACCATGTGGATTCCAGCAACAGAGAGGAATCAACAGGACTACTCCAGCCATGAAGACAGAAGAGAAACAGTCCAGAGATGGAAGACGCTGATGTGGCCTTCCCATACTACCAGTTCGCGACTGTGCATTACTACATGTTGATTAAGACCAAACCAGAGAGAGTTGGACCTGCATTACCACCATTTGTCCACCATCCAGAAATGTAACGTCAGTGCTGACATGTACACATAAGGAACTATTGGACATTGAAATTGGGTCTCAAAAGAACTGTTGGCCCAGAAAGAAACTCACTACAGACTGATTCATTTGCCTGTCACCATAAACATTATTGCTTGTCTCATTTTTGGTTCTTATAAGTGTATTTCTAATAGCATATGATCTCACTCATCTAGGGTAAATAATGAACAACATAGACTGATGAACAAGAACAGGCCCAGAAAGAAGGAGGCATGGATCAAACTGTCGGGCCTCAGAGGGAGGGTAGGGAAGGGTGGGGGTAAAGGGGAGATATCAACCAAAGGACTTGTGTGCAAGCATATGAGCCTAACCAGTGGTTAAGGACAACAGGAGGGTGGGGCATGTGTGGGGAAGGGTGTGGGATGGGAATGGGGTATGAGGACAAATATGTGATACCTTAATCAATAAAGAAATTAAAAAAAATAAATCATTAACTTCTAGTGAAAACAAAGAAAAATAAATAGTGAATAGAACAGAATTTTGATAGAACAAGTGGGAAAAACATGAAAATGTAAGTCTATAGTCTAGAAAGGATGTTGAACACTGCAGAAATACTTGAAATAGAGCAAGTGCACATTTAATTCAATCGTTGAAAGCAATAGAATTCACTGCAAACTAGCATTAAACTGTACAACAGTTGAGAGACAAGCTTCTCAAGTTCAGAGAAGAGTGGACAAAGTTGTTTGTATATGTGAAAAAGTCCCATGATTAGAGCAGAAGGCCAATTATGGGAAACTGCAAGGAACCACTAGTAATTCAGAGCAAATAATAGTGAATAGAACAGAATAGTGATCGACGAAGTTGAAAAGACATCAAAATGTAAGTCTGTAGTATAGAAAGATCTATGTACACTGCAGAAAACCCTTTAAATAGAACAAAGTGCATATTGAACCAGACTTTGAAACCACTAGAATTCACTGAAAAGTAGCAAACTGTAAAACAGTTGAGAGACAAGTTTATATAGCCTCTCTAGTTCACAGAAGAGTGTATAAAGTTCTTTGTAAATGTGGTTAAGTCCCATAAGTAGAGGAGAAGGCCAGTTATAGGACACTGCAAGAAACCAGTAGTAATTCAGAGCAAATAATAATGAATAGAACAGAATAGTGATCGACGAAGTTGAAAAGACATCAAAATGTAAGTCTATGGTATAGAAAGGTCTTTGCACACTGCAGAAACCCTTGAACTAGAGCAAGTGCACATTAAACCAGTCTTTGAAAGCACTAGAATTCACTGAAAAGTAGCCTTAACTGTAAAACAGTTGAGAAACAAGTGTATATAGCTTCTCTAGTTCACAGAGGAGTGCATAAAGTTTTTTGTACATGTGGTGAAGTCCCAAAAGTACAGCAGAAGGCCAATTATAGGACACTGCAAGGAACCACTAGTAATTCACAGCAAATAATATTGAATAGAACAGAATTGTGAGAACACAAGTGGAAAAGACAATAAAATATAAGTCTATAGTATAGAAAGGTGTTTGTACACTGCAGAAATTCTTGAAATAGAGCAAGTGCACATAAAACCAGTCTTTGAAAGCAATAGAATTCACGGAAAGTAGCATTGAACTGTACAACAGTTGAGAGAAAAGTGTATATAGCTTCTGACGTTTTGAGAAGAGTGGACAAAGTCGTTTGTACATGTGGGGAAGTCCCAAAAATACAGGAGAAGGCCAATTATAGGAAACTGCAAGGAACCACTAGTAATTCAGAGCAAATAATAGTGAATAGAACAGAATTGTGATGGAAGAAGTGGAAAAGACATCAAAATGTAAGTCTATAGTCCAGAAAGGATGTAATACACTGCGGAAATCCTTGAAATAGAGCAAGTGCACATTAAACCAGTGTTTGAAACCAAAAGAATTCACTGCAAAGTAGTATTCAACTGTAAAATAGTTGGGAGACAAGTTTTATATAGCTTCTCAAGTTCACAGAGGAGTGTATAAAGTTGTTTTTACGTGTGGTGAAGTCCCATATGTAGAGCAGAAAGCCAATTATAGGACACTGCAAGAAACCAGTAGTAATTCAGAGCAAATAACAATGAATATGACTGAATTGTGAGAGAACAACTGGCAAAGACATCAAAATGTAGTAGGTCTATAGTCTAGAAAGGGTGTTGTTCCCTGCAGAAATCCTTGAAATAGAGCAAGTGCACATTAAACCAGCCTTTGAAAGCAATAGAATTCACTGAAAGTAGCATTCAAGTGTACAACAGTTGAGAGACTAGTGTATATAGCTTGTCAAGTTCAGAGAAGAGTGTACAAAGGTGTTTGTACATCTTTGTAAGGCCCAAAAGTACTGGAGAAGGCCAATTATAGGACACTGCAAGGAACCACTAGTAATTCAGTGCAAATAATATTGAATAGAACAGAATTGTGAGAACACAAGTGGAAAAGACAATAAAATATAAGTCTATAGTATAGAAAGGTCTTTGTACACTGCAGAAATCCTTGAAATAGAGCAAGTGCCCATGAAGCCAGTCTTTCAAACGACTAGAAGTCACTGAAAAGTAGCATTAAACTATCAAACAGTTGAGAGACAAGTTTATATGGCTTCTCTAGTTCACAGAGGAGTGTATAAAGTTGTTTGTACATGTGGGGAAGTACCATGATTAGAGCAGAAGGCCAATTATAGGACACTGCAAGGAACCACTAGTAATTCAAAGCAAATAATATTGAATAGAACAGAATTGTGAGAACACAAGTGGAAAAAGACAATAAAATATTAGTCTATAGTATAGAAAGGTCTTTGTACACTGCAGAAATTCTTGAAATAGAGTAAGTGCACATAAAACCAGTCTTTGAAAGCGATAGAATTCACTGAAAGTAGCATTGAACTGTACAACAGTTGAGAGAAAAGTGTATATACCTTCTGACATTCAGAGAAGAGTGTACAAAGTCGTTTGTACATGTGGGGAAGTCCCAAAAGTACAGGAGAAGGCCAATTATAGGAAACTGCAAGGAACCACTAGTAATTCAGATCAAATAATAGTGAATAGAACTGAATTGTGATGGAAGAAGTGGAAAAGCCATCAAAATCTAAGTCTGTAGTATAGAAAGATCTATGTACACTGCAGAAAACCCTTTAAATAGAGCAAAGTGCATATTGAACCAGACTTTGAAACCACTAGAATTCACTGAAAAGTAGCAAACTGTAAAACAGTTGAGAGACAAGTTTATATAGCCTCTCTAGTTCACAGAAGAGTGTATAAAGTTCTTTGTAAATGTGGTTAAGTCCCATAAGTAGAGGAGAAGGCCAGTTATAGGACACTGCAAGAAACCAGTAGTAATTCAGAGCAAATAATAATGAATAGAACAGAATAGTGATCGACGAAGTTGAAAAGACATCAAAATGTAAGTCTATGGTATAGAAAGGTCTTTGCACACTGCAGAAATCCTTGAACTAGAGCAAGTGCACATTAAACCAGTCTTTGAAAGCACTAGAATTCACTGAAAAGTAGCACTAAACTGGAAAAAAGTTGAGGACAAGTTTATATAGCTTCTCTAGTTCACAGAGGAGTGTATAAAGTTGTTTGTAAATGTGGTTAAGTCCCATAAATAGAGCAGAAGGCCAGTTATAGTACACTGCAAGAAACCAGTAGTAATTCAGGGCCAATAATGAATATACCTGAATTGTGAGAGAACAAGTGGAAAAGAAATCAAAATGTATGCCTACAGTATAGAAAAAAAATTGCAACCTGCAGAAATCCTTGAAATAGAGCAAGTGCACATTAAACCAGCCTTTGAAAGCAATAGAATTCACTGCAAAGTAGCGTTCAACTGTACAACAGTTGAGAGACAAGTGTATACAGATTCTCAAGTTCAGAGAAGAGTGTCCAAAGTTGTTTGTACATGTGGGGAAGACCTAAAAGTACAGGAGCAGGACAATTATAGGGCACTGCAAGGAACCACTAGTAATTCAGAGCAAATAATAGTGAATAGAACAGAATTGTGATGGAAGAAGTGGAAAAGACATCAAAATGTAAGTCTATAGTCCAGAAAGGATGTTATACACTGTGGAAATCCTTGAAATAGAGCAAGTGCACAATAAACCAGTGTTTGAAACCAAAAGAATTCACTGCAAAGTAGAATTCAACTGTAAAATAGTTGGGAGACAAGTTTATATAGCTTCTCAAGTTCACAGAGGAGTGTATAAAGTTGTTTTTTTACATGTGGTGAAGTCCCATATGTAGAGCAGAAAGCCAATTATAGGACACTGCAAGAAAACAGTAGTAATTCAGAGCAAATAAGAATGAATATGACTGAATTGTGAGAGAACAACTGGAAAAGACATCAAAATGTAAGTCTATAGTCAAGAAAGGATGTTGTTCCCTGCAGAAATCCTTGAAATAGAGCAAGTGCACATTAAACCAGCCTTTGAAAGCAATAGAAATCACTGAAAGTAGCATTCAAGTGTACAACAGTTGAGAGACAAGTGTATATAGCTTGTCAAGTTCAGAGAAGAGTGTACAAAAAGGTGTTTGTACATCTTTGTAAGGCCCAAAAGTACAGGAGCAGGCCAATTATAGGACACTGCAAGGAACCAGTAGTAATTCAGTGCAAATAATATTGAATAGAACAGAATTGTGAGAACACAAGTGGAAAAGTGGAAAAAGACACTGCATAAAATATAAGTCTATAGTATAGAAAGGTCTTTGTACACTGCAGAATTCTTGAAATAGAGCAAGTGCACATAAAACCAGTCTTTGAAAGCAATAGAATTCACTGAAAGTAGCATTGAACTGTACAACAGTTGAGAGAAAAATGTATAAAGCGATACCTTCTGACATTCAGAGAAGAGAGTGTACAAAGTTCGTTTGTACATGTGAGGAAGTCCCAAAAAGTACAGGAGAAGGCCAATTATAGGAAACTGCAAGGAACCACTAGTAATTCAGATCAAATAATAGTGAATAGAACTGAATTGTGATGGAAGAAGTGGAAAAGCCATCAAAATCTAAGTCTGTAGTATAGAAAGATCTATGTACACTGCAGAAAACCCTTTAAATAGAGCAAAGTGCATATTGAACCAGACTTTGAAACCACTAGAATTCACTGAAAAGTAGCAAAACTGTAAAACAGTTGAGAGACAAGTTTATATAGCCTCTCTAGTTCACAGAAGAGTGTATAAAGTTCTTTGTAAATGTGGTTAAGTCCCATAAGTAGAGGAGAAGGCCAGTTATAGGACACTGCAAGAAACCAGTAGTAATTCAGAGCAAATAATAATGAATAGAACAGAATAGTGATCGACGAAGTTGAAAAGACATCAAAATGTAAGTCTATGGTATAGAAAGGTCTTTGCACACTGCAGAAACCCTTGAACTAGAGCAAGTGCACATTAAACCAGTCTTTGAAAGCACTAGAATTCACTGAAAAGTAGCCTTAACTGTAAAAACAGTTGAGAAACAAGTGTATATAGCTTCTCTAGTTCACAGAGGAGTGCATAAAGTTGTTTGTACATGTGGTGAAGTCCCAAAAGTACAGCAGAAGGCCAATTATAGGACACTGCAAGGAACCACTAGTAATTCACAGCAAATAATATTGAATAGAACAGAATTGTGAGAACACAAGTGGAAAAGACAATAAAATATAAGTCTATAGTATAGAAAGGTGTTTGTACACTGCAGAAATTCTTGAAATAGAGCAAGTGCACATAAAACCAGTGTTTGAAAGCAATAGAATTCACGGAAAGTAGCATTGAACTGTACAACAGTTGAGAGAAAAGTGTATATAGCTTCTGACGTTTTGAGAAGAGTGGACAAAGTCGTTTGTACATGTGGGGAAGTCCCAAAAATACAGGAGAAGGCCAATTATAGGAAACTGCAAGGAACCACTAGTAATTCAGAGCAAATAATAGTGAATAGAACAGAATTGTGATGGAAGAAGTGGAAAAGACATCAAAATGTAAGTCTATAGTCCAGAAAGGATGTAATACACTGCGGAAATCCTTGAAATAGAGCGAGTGCACATTAAAACCAGTGTTTGAAACCAAAAGAATTCACTGCAAAGTAGTATTCAACTGTAAAATAGTTGGGAGACAAGTTTATATAGCTTCTCAAGTTCACAGAGGAGTGTATAAAGTTGTTTTTACGTGTGGTGAAGTCCCATATGTAGAGCAGAAAGCCAATTATAGGACACTGCAAGAAACCAGTAGTAATTCAGAGCAAATAACAATGAATATGACTGAATTGTGAGAGAACAACTGGCAAAGACATCAAAATGTAGGTCTATAGTCTAGAAAGGGTGTTGTTCCCTGCAGAAATCCTTGAAATAGAGCAAGTGCACATTAAACCAGCCTTTGAAAGCAATAGAATTCACTGAAAGTAGCATTCAAGTGTACAACAGTTGAGAGACTAGTGTATATAGCTTGTCAAGTTCAGAGAAGAGTGTACAAAGGTGTTTGTACATCTTTGTAAGGCCCAAAAGTACTGGAGAAGGCCAATTATAGGACACTGCAAGGAACCACTAGTAATTCAGTGCAAATAATATTGAATAGAACAGAATTGTGAGAACACAAGTGGAAAAGACAATAAAATATAAGTCTATAGTATAGAAAAGGTCTTTGTACACTGCAGAAATCCTTGAAATAGAGCAAGTGCCCATGAAGCCAGTCTTTCAAACGACTAGAAGTCACTGAAAAGTAGCATTAAACTATCAAACAGTTGAGAGACAAGTTAATTGGCTTCTCTAGTTCACAGAGGAGTGTATAAAGTTGTTTGTACATGTGGGGAAGTACCATGATTAGAGCAGAAGGCCAATTATAGGACACTGCAAGGAACCACTAGTAATTCAAAGCAAATAATATTGAATAGAACAGAATTGTGAGAACACAAGTGGAAAAGACAATAAAATATTAGTCTATAGTATAGAAAGGTCTTTGTACACTGCAGAAATTCTTGAAATAGAGTAAGTGCACATAAAACCAGTCTTTGAAAGCGATAGAATTCACTGAAAGTAGCATTGAACTGTACAACAGTTGAGAGAAAAGTGTATATACCTTCTGACATTCAGAGAAGAGTGTACAAAGTCGTTTGTACATGTGGGGAAGTCCCAAAAGTACAGGAGAAGGCCAATTATAGGAAACTGCAAGGAACCACTAGTAATTCAGATCAAATAATAGTGAATAGAACTGAATTGTGATGGAAGAAGTGGAAAAGCCATCAAAATCTAAGTCTGTAGTATAGAAAGATCTATGTACACTGCAGAAAACCCTTTAAATAGAGCAAAAGTGCATATTGAACCAGACTTTGAAACCACTAGAATTCACTGAAAAGTAGCAAACTGTAAAACAGTTGAGAGACAAGTTTATATAGCCTCTCTAGTTCACAGAAGAGTGTATAAAGTTCTTTGTAAATGTGGTTAAGTCCCATAAGTAGAGGAGAAGGCCAGTTATAGGACACTGCAAGAAACCAGTAGTAATTCAGAGCAAATAATAATGAATAGAACAGAATAGTGATCGACGAAGTTGAAAAGACATCAAAATGTAAGTCTATGGTATAGAAAGGTCTTTGCACACTGCAGAAATCCTTGAACTAGAGCAAGTGCACATTAAACCAGTCTTTGAAAGCACTAGAATTCACTGAAAAGTAGCACTAAACTGGAAAAAAGTTGAGGACAAGTTTATATAGCTTCTCTAGTTCACAGAGGAGTGTATAAAGTTGTTTGTAAATGTGGTTAAGTCCCATAAATAGAGCAGAAGGCCAGTTATAGTACACTGCAAGAAACCAGTAGTAATTCAGGGCCAATAATGAATATACCTGAATTGTGAGAAAACAAGTGGAAAAGAAATCAAAATGTATGCCTACAGTATAGAAAAAAAATTGTAACCTGCAGAAATCCTTGAAATAGAGCAAGTGCACATTAAACCAGCCTTTGAAAGCAATAGAATTCACTGCAAAGTAGCATTCAACTGTACAACAGTTGAGAGACAAGTGTATACAGATTCTCAAGTTCAGAGAAGAGTGTCCAAAGTTGTTTGTACATGTGGGGAAGACCTAAAAGTACAGGAGAGCAGGCCAATTATAGGGCACTGCAAGGAACCACTAGTAATTCAGAGCAAATAATAGTGAATAGAACAGAATTGTGATGGAAGAAGTGGAAAAGACATCAAAATGTAAGTCTATAGTCCAGAAAGGATGTTTGTACACTGCAGAAATCCTTGAAATAGAGCAAGTGCACATTAAACCAGTGTTTTGAAACCAAAAGAATTCACTGCAAAGTAGCATTTCAACTGTAAAATAGTTGGGAGACAAGTTTATATAGCTTCTCAAGTTCACAGAGGAGTGTATAAAGTTGTTTTTTACATGTGGTGAAGTCCCATATGTAGAGCAGAAAGCCAATTATAGGACACTGCAAGAAAACAGTAGTAATTCAGAGCAAATAAGAATGAATATGAACAGAATTGTGAGAGAACAAGTGAAAAAGACATCAAAATGTAAGTCTATAGTCAAGAAAAGGATGTTGTTCCCTGCAGAAATCCTTGAAATAGAGCAAGTGCACATTAAACCAGCCTTTTGAAAGCAATAGAATTCACTGAAAAGTAGCATTCAAACTGTACAACAGTTGAGAGAACAAGTGTATATAGCTTGTCAAGTTCAGAGAAGAGTGTACAAAGTTGTTTGTACATCTGGTTGTAAGTCCCAAAAGTACAGGAGCAGGCCAATTATAGGACACTGCAAGGAACCAGTAGTAATTCAGTGCAAATAATATTGAATAGAACAGAATTGTGAGAACACAAGTGGAAAAGACAATAAAAATATAAGTCTATAGTATAGAAAGGTCTTTGTACACTGCAGAAATCCTTGAAATAGAGCAAGTGCACATTAAACCAGTCTTTGAAACGAATAGAATTCACTGAAAAGTAGCATTAAACTGTAAAACAGTTGAGAGACAAGTTTATATAGCTTCTCTAGTTCACAGAGGAGTGTATAAAGTTGTTTGTTACATGTGGTGAAGTCCCATGATTAGAGCAGAAGGCCAATTATAGGACACTGCAAGGAAACCACTAGTAGTAATTCAGAGCAAATAATATTGAATATGAGAATTGTGAGAGAACAAGTGGAAAAGACATCAAAATGTAAGTCTATAGTATAGAAAGGATGTTGTACACTGCAGAAATCCTTGAAATAGAGCAAGTGCACATTAAACCAGTCTTTGAAAGCAATAGAATTCACTGAAAGTAGCATTCAAGTGTACAACAGTTGAGAGACAAGTGTATATAGCTTCTCAGACAAGTTCAGAGAAGAGTGTACAAAGTTGTTTTTGTACATGTGGGGAAGTCCCAAAAGTACAGGAGAAGGCCAATTATAGGACACTGCAAGGAACCACTAGTAATTCAGAGCAAATAATATTGAATAGAACAGAATTGTGAGAACACAAGTGGAAAAGACATCAAAATGTAAGTCTATAGTATAGAAAGGTCTTTGTACACTGCAGAAAATCCCTTGAAATAGAGCAAGTGCACATTAAAAACCAGTCTTTTGAAACGACTAGAATTCACTGAAAAGTAGCATTAAACTGTAAAACAGTTGAGAGACAAGTTTATATAGCTTCTCAAGTTCACAGAGGAGTGTATAAAGTTGTTTGTACATGTGGGTGAAGTCCCATAAGTAGAGCAGAAGGCCAATTATAGGACACTGCAAGGAACCACTAGTAATTCAGAGCAAATAATAATGAATAGACTGAATTGTGAGAGAACAAGTGGAAAAGACATCAAAATGTAAGTCTATAGTATAGAAAGGGTGTTGTTCACTGCAGAAATCCTTGAAATAGAGCAAGTGCACATTAAAACCAGCCTTTGAAAGCAATAGAATTCACTGAAAGTAGCATTCAAACTGTAAAACAGTTGAGAGACAAGTGTATATATAGCTTCTCAAGTTCAGAGAAGAGTGTACAAAGTTGTTTGTACATGTGGGGAAGTCCCAAAAGTACAGGAGAAGGCCAATTATAGGACACTGCAAGGAACCACTAGTAATTCAGAGCAAATAATATTGAATAGAACAGAATTGTGAGAACACAAGTGGAAAAGACAATAAAATATAAGTCTATAGTATAGAAAGGTCTTTGTACACTGCAGAAATCCTTGAAATAGAGCAAGTGCCCATGAAGCCAGTCTTTCAAACGACTAGAAATTCACTGAAAAGTAGCATTAAACTATCAAAACAGTTGAGAGACAAGTTTATATAGGCTTCTCTAGTTCACAGAGGAGTGTATAAAGTTGTTTGTACATGTGGGGAAGTACCATGATTAGAGCAGAAGGCCAATTATAGGACACTGCAAGGAACCACTAGTAATTCAAAGCAAATAATATTGAATAGAACAGAATTGTGAGAAACACAAGTGGAAAAGACAATAAAATATTAGTCTATAGTATAGAAAGGTCTTTGTACACTGCAGAAATTCTTGAAATAGAGCAAGTGCACATAAAACCAGTCTTTGAAAGCGATAGAATTCACTGAAAGTAGCATTGAACTGTACAACAGTTGAGAGAAAAGTGTATATACCTTCTGACATTCAGAGAAGAGTGTACAAAGTCGTTTGTACATGTGGGGAAGTCCCAAAAGTACAGGAGAAGGCCAATTATAGGAAACTGCAAGGAACCACTAGTAATTCAGATCAAATAATAGTGAATAGAACTGAATTGTGATGGAAGAAGTGGAAAAGCCATCAAAATCTAAGTCTGTAGTATAGAAAGATCTATGTACACTGCAGAAAACCCTTTAAATAGAGCAAAGTGCATATTGAACCAGACTTTGAAACCACTAGAATTCACTGAAAAGTAGCAAACTGTAAAACAGTTGAGAGACAAGTTTATATAGCCTCTCTAGTTCACAGAAGAGTGTATAAAGTTCTTTGTAAATGTGGTTAAGTCCCATAAGTAGAGGAGAAGGCCAGTTATAGGACACTGCAAGAAACCAGTAGTAATTCAGAGCAAATAATAATGAATAGAACAGAATAGTGATCGACGAAGTTGAAAAGACATCAAAATGTAAGTCTATGGTATAGAAAGGTCTTTGCACACTGCAGAAATCCTTGAACTAGAGCAAGTGCACATTAAACCAGTCTTTGAAAGGACTAGAAGTCACTGAAAAGTAGCATTAAACTGGAAAAAAGTTGAGGACAAGTTTATATAGCTTCTCTAGTTCACAGAGGAGTGTATAAAGTTGTTTGTAAATGTGGTTAAGTCCCCATAAATAGAGCAGAAGGCCAATTATAGGACACTGCAAGAAACCAGTAGTAATTCAGGGCAAATAATGAATATACCTGAATTGTGAGAGAACAAGTGGAAAGAGAAATCAAAATGTAAGTCTACAGTATAGAAAAAAAATTGCAACCTGCAGAAATCCTTGAAATAGAGCAAGTGCACATTAAACCAGCCTTTGAAAGCAATAGAATTCACTGCAAAGTAGCGTTCAACTGTACAACAGTTGAGAGACAAGTGTATACAGATTCTCAAGTTCAGAGAAGAGTGTCCAAAGTTGTTTTGTACATGTGGGGAAGTCCCTAAAAGTACAGGAGCAGGACAATTATAGGGCACTGCAAGGAACCACTAGTAGTAATTCAGAGCAAATAATAGTGAATAGAACAGAATTGTGATGGAAGAAGTGGAAAAGACATCAAAATGTAAGTCTATAGTCCAGAAAGGATGTTATACACTGTGGAAATCCTTGAAATAGAGCAAGTGCACAATAAACCAGTGTTTGAAACCAAAAGAATTCACTGCAAAGTAGAATTCAACTGTAAAATAGTTGGGAGACAAGTTTATATAGCTTCTCAAAGTCACAGAGGAGTGTGTATAAAGTTGTTTTTACATGTGGTGAAGTCCCATATGTAGAGCAGAAAGCCAATTATAGGACACTGCAAGAAAACAGTAGTAATTCAGAGCAAATAAGAATGAATATGACTGAATTGTGAGAGAACAACTGGAAAAGACATCAAAATGTAAGTCTATAGTCAAGAAAGGATGTTGTTCCCTGCAGAAATCCTTGAAATAGAGCAAGTGCACATTAAACCAGCCTTTGAAAGCAATAGAAATCACTGAAAGTAGCATTCAAGTGTAAACAGTTGAGAGACAAGTGTAATAGCTTGTCAAGTTCAGATGAGACATCAAAGTTGAGGAGACAAATTATATATAGCTTGTCAAGTTCATAGAATAGAGTGTGATAAAGTGGTTTGTACATCTTTGTAAGAAAGGTCCCATGCAGTACAGGAGAAGGCCAAAGCCAGTTATAGGACACTGCAAGGAACCACTAGTAGTATTTCAGAGCAAATAATATTGAATAGAACAGAATTGTGAGAACACAAGTGGAAAAGACAAGTAAAATATAAGTCTATAGTATAGAAAGGTCTTTGTACACTGCAGAAATTCTTGAAATAGAGCAAGTGCACATAAAACCAGTCTTTGAAAGCAATAGAATTCACTGAAAGTAGCATTGAACTGTACAACAGTTGAGAGAAAAGTGTATATACCTTCTGACATTCAGAGAAGAGTGTACAAAGTCGTTTGTACATGTGGGGAAGTCCCAAAAGTACAGGAGAAGGCCAATTATAGGAAACTGCAAGGAACCACTAGTAATTCAGATCAAATAATAGTGAATAGAACTGAATTGTGATGGAAGAAGTGGAAAAGCCATCAAAATCTAAGTCTGTAGTATAGAAAGATCTATGTACACTGCAGAAAAACCCTTTAAATAGAGCAAAGTGCATATTGAACCAGACTTTGAAACCACTAGAATTCACTGAAAAGTAGCAAACTGTAAAACAGTTGAGAGACAAGTTTATATAGCCTCTCTAGTTCACAGAAGAGTGTATAAAGTTCTTTGTAAATGTGGTTAAGTCCCATAAGTAGAGGAGAAGGCCAGTTATAGGACACTGCAAGAAACCAGTAGTAATTCAGAGCAAATAATAATGAATAGAACAGAATAGTGATCGACGAAGTTGAAAAGACATCAAAATGTAAGTCTATGGTATAGAAAGGTCTTTGCACACTGCAGAAATCCTTGAACTAGAGCAAGTGCACATTAAACCAGTCTTTGAAAGCACTAGAATTCACTGAAAAGTAGCCTTAACTGTAAAACAGTTGAGAAACAAGTGTATATAGCTTCTCTAGTTCACAGAGGAGTGCATAAAGTTGTTTGTACATGTGGTGAAGTCCCAAAAGTACAGCAGAAGGCCAATTATAGGACACTGCAAGGAACCACTAGTAATTCAGAGCAAATAATAGTGAATAGAACAGAATTGTGATGGAAGAAGTGGAAAAGACATCAAAATGTAAGTCTATAGTCCAGAAAGGATGTAATACACTGCGGAAATCCTTGAAATAGAGCAAGTGCACATTAAACCAGTGTTTGAAACCAAAAGAATTCACTGCAAAGTAGTATTCAACTGTAAAATAGTTGGGAGACAAGTTTATATAGCTTCTCAAGTTCACAGAGGAGTGTATAAAGTTGTTTTTACGTGTGGTGAAGTCCCATATGTAGAGCAGAAAGCCAATTATAGGACACTGCAAGAAACCAGTAGTAATTCAGAGCAAATAACAATGAATATGACTGAATTGTGAGAGAACAACTGGCAAAGACATCAAAATGTAGGTCTATAGTCTAGAAAGGGTGTTGTTCCCTGCAGAAATCCTTGAAATAGAGCAAGTGCACATTAAACCAGCCTTTGAAAGCAATAGAATTCACTGAAAGTAGCATTCAAGTGTACAACAGTTGAGAAACAAGTGTACTAGTGTATATAGCTTGTCAAGTTCAGAGAAGAGTGTACAAAGGTGTTTGTACATCTTTGTAAGGCCCAAAAGTACTGGAGAAGGCCAATTATAGGACACTGCAAGGAACCACTAGTAATTCAGTGCAAATAATATTGAATAGAACAGAATTGTGAGAACACAAGTGGAAAAGACAATAAAAATATAAGTCTATAGTATAGAAAGGTCTTTGTACACTGCAGAAATCCTTGAAATAGAGCAAGTGCCCATGAAGCCAGTCTTTCAAACGACTAGAAGTCACTGAAAAGTAGCATTAAACTATCAAACAGTTGAGAGACAAGTTAATTGGCTTCTCTAGTTCACAGAGGAGTGTATAAAGTTGTTTGTACATGTGGGGAAGTACCATGATTAGAGCAGAAGGCCAATTATAGGACACTGCAAGGAACCACTAGTAATTCAAAGCAAATAATATTGAATAGAACAGAATTGTGAGAACACAAGTGGAAAAGACAATAAAATATTAGTCTATAGTATAGAAAGGTCTTTGTACACTGCAGAAATTCTTGAAATAGAGTAAGTGCACATAAAACCAGTCTTTGAAAGCGATAGAATTCACTGAAAGTAGCAATTGAACTGTACAACAGTTGAGAGAAAAGTGTATATACCTTCTGACATTCAGAGAAGAGTGTACAAAGTCGTTTGTACATGTGGGGAAGTCCCAAAAGTACAGGAGAAGGCCAATTATAGGAAACTGCAAGGAACCACTAGTAATTCAGATCAAATAATAGTGAATAGAACTGAATTGTGATGGAAGAAGTGGAAAAGCCATCAAAATCTAAGTCTGTAGTATAGAAAGATCTATGTACACTGCAGAAAACCCTTTAAATAGAGCAAAGTGCATATTGAACCAGACTTTGAAACCACTAGAATTCACTGAAAAGTAGCAAACTGTAAAACAGTTGAGAGACAAGTTTATATATATAGCCTCTCTAGTTCACAGAAGAGTGTATAAAGTTCTTTGTAAATGTGGTTAAGTCCCATAAGTAGAGGAGAAGGCCAGTTATAGGACACTGCAAGAAACCAGTAGTAATTCAGAGCAAATAATAATGAATAGAACAGAATAGTGATCGACGAAGTTGAAAAGACATCAAAATGTAAGTCTATGGTATAGAAAGGTCTTTGCACACTGCAGAAATCCTTGAACTAGAGCAAGTGCACATTAAACCAGTCTTTGAAAGCACTAGAATTCACTGAAAAGTAGCACTAAACTGGAAAAAAGTTGAGGACAAGTTTATATAGCTTCTCTAGTTCACAGAGGAGTGTATAAAGTTGTTTGTAAATGTGGTTAAGTCCCATAAATAGAGCAGAAGGCCAGTTATAGTACACTGCAAGAAACCAGTAGTAATTCAGGGCCAATAATGAATATACCTGAATTGTGAGAGAACAAGTGGAAAAGAAATCAAAATGTATGCCTACAGTATAGAAAAAAAAATTGCAACCTGCAGAAATCCTTGAAATAGAGCAAGTGCACATTAAACCAGCCTTTGAAAGCAATAGAATTCACTGCAAAGTAGCGTTCAACTGTACAACAGTTGAGAGACAAGTGTATACAGATTCTCAAGTTCAGAGAAGAGTGTCCAAAGTTGTTTGTACATGTGGGGAAGACCTAAAAGTACAGGAGCAGGACAATTATAGGGCACTGCAAGGAACCACTAGTAATTCAGAGCAAATAATAGTGAATAGAACAGAATTGTGATGGAAGAAGTGGAAAAGACATCAAAATGTAAGTCTATAGTCCAGAAAGGATGTTATACACTGTGGAAATCCTTGAAATAGAGCAAGTGCACATTAAACCAGTGTTTGAAAACCAAAAGAATTCACTGCAAAGTAGAATTCAACTGTAAAATAGTTGGGAGACAAGTTTATATAGCTTCTCAAGTTCACAGAGGAGTGTATAAAGTTGTTTTTACATGTGGTGAAGTCCCATATGTAGAGCAGAAAGCCAATTATAGGACACTGCAAGAAAACAGTAGTAATTCAGAGCAAATAAGAATGAATATGACTGAATTGTGAGAGAACAACTGGAAAAAGACATCAAAATGTAAGTCTATAGTCAAGAAAGGATGTTGTTCCCTGCAGAAATCCTTGAAATAGAGCAAGTGCACATTAAACCAGCCTTTGAAAGCAATAGAAATTCACTGAAAGTAGCATTCAAGTGTACAACAGTTGAGAGACAAGTGTATATAGCTTGTCAAGTTCAGAGAAGAGTGTACAAAGGTGTTTGTACATCTTTGTAAGGCCCAAAAGTACAGGAGCAGGCCAATTATAGGACACTGCAAGGAACCACTAGTAATTCAGTGCAAATAATATTGAATAGAACAGAATTGTGAGAACACAAGTGGAAAAGACAATAAAATATAAGTCTATAGTATAGAAAGGTCTTTGTACACTGCAGAAATCCTTGAAATAGAGCAAGTGCCCATGAAGCCAGTCTTTGAAACGACTAGAAGTCACTGAAAAGTAGCATTAAACTATCAAACAGTTGAGAGACAAGTTTATATAGCTTCTCTAGTTCACAGAGGAGTGTATAAAGCTGTTTGTACATGTGGGGAAGTACCATGATTAGAGCAGAAGGCCAATTATTGGACACTGCAAGGAACCACTAGTAATTCAAAGCAAATAATATTGAATAGAACAGAATTGTGAGAACACAAGTGGAAAAGACAATAAAATATAAGTCTATAGTATAGAAAGGTCTTTGTACACTGCAGAAATTCTTGAAATAGAGCAAGTGCACATAAAACCAGTCTTTGAAAGCAATAGAATTCACTAAAGTAGCATTCAACTGTACAACAGTTGAGAGAAAAGTGTATATAGCTTCTGACGTTTTGAGAAGAGTGGACAAAGTCGTTTGTACATGTGGGGAAGTCCCAAAAATACAGGAGAAGGCCAATTATAGGAAACTGCAAGGAACCACTAGTAATTCAGAGCAAATAATAGTGAATAGAGAACAGAATTGTGATGGAAGAAGTGGAAAAGACATCAAAATGTAAGTCTATAGTCCAGAAAGGATGTAATACACTGCGGAAATCCTTGAAATAGAGCAAGTGCACATTAAACCAGTGTTTGAAACCAAAAGAATTCACTGCAAAGTAGTATTCAACTGTAAAATAGTTGGGATACAAGTTTATATAGCTTCTCAAGTTCACAGAGGAGTGTATAAAGTTGTTTTTACGTGTGGTGAAGTCCCATATGAAGAGCAGAAAGCCAATTATAGGACACTGCAAGAAACCAGTAGTAATTCAGAGCAAATAACAATGAATATGACTGAATTGTGAGAGAACAACTGGCAAAGACATCAAAATGTAGGTCTATAGTCTAGAAAGGGTGTTGTTCCCTGCAGAAATCCTTGAAATAGAGCAAGTGCACATTAAACCAGCCTTTGAAAGCAATAGAATTCACTGAAAGTAGCATTCAAGTGTTCAACAGTTGAGAGACTAGTGTATATAGCTTGTCAAGTTCAGAGAAGAGTGTACAAAGGTGTTTGTACATCTTTGTAAGGCCCAAAAGTACTGGAGAAGGCCAATTATAGGACACTGCAAGGAACCACTAGTAATTCAGTGCAAATAATATTGAATAGAACAGAATTGTGAGAACACAAGTGGAAAAGACAATAAAATATAAGTCTATAGTATAGAAAGGTCTTTGTACACTGCAGAAATCCTTGAAATAGAGCAAGTGCCCATGAAGCCAGTCTTTCAAACGACTAGAAGTCACTGAAAAGTAGCATTAAACTATCAAACAGTTGAGAGACAAGTTTATATAGCTTTTCTAGTTCACAGAGGAGTGTATAAAGCTGTTTGTACATGTGGGGAAGTACCATGATTAGAGCAGAAGGCCAATTATTGGACACTGCAAGGAACCACTAGTAATTCAAAGCAAATAATATTGAATAGAACAGAATTGTGAGAACACAAGTGGAAAAGACAATAAAATATAAGTCTATAGTATAGAAAGGTCTTTGTACACTGCAGAAATTCTTGAAATAGAGCAAGTGCACATAAAACCAGTCTTTGAAAGCAATAGAATTCACTAAAGTAGCATTCAACTGTACAACAGTTGAGATAAAAGTGTATATAGCTTCTCACGTTCAGAGAAGAGTGGACAAAGTCGTTTGTACATGTGGGGAAGTCCCAAAAATACAGGAGAAGGCCAATTATAGGAAACTGCAAGGAACCACTAGTAATTCAGAGCAAATAATAGTGAATAGAACAGAATTGTGATGGAAGAAGTGGAAAAGACATCAAAATGTAAGTCTATAGTCCAGAAAGGATGTAATACACTGCGGAAATCCTTGAAATAGAGCAAGTGCACATTAAACCAGTGTTTGAAACCAAAAGAATTCACTGCAAAGTAGTATTCAACTGTAAAATAGTTGGGAGACAAGTTTATATAGCTTCTCAAGTTCACAGAGGAGTGTATAAAGTTGTTTTTACGTGTGGTGAAGTCCCATATGTAGAGCAGAAAGCCAATTATAGGACACTGCAAGAAACCAGTAGTAATTCAGAGCAAATAACAATGAATATGACTGAATTGTGAGAGAACAACTGGCAAAGACATCAAAATGTAGGTCTATAGTCTAGAAAGGGTGTTGTTCCCTGCAGAAATCCTTGAAATAGAGCAAGTGCACATTAAACCAGCCTTTGAAAGCAATAGAATTCACTGAAAGTAGCATTCAAGTGTACAACAGTTGAGAGACTAGTGTATATAGCTTGTCAAGTTCAGAGAAGAGTGTACAAAGGTGTTTGTACATCTTTGTAAGGCCCAAAAGTACTGGAGAAGGCCAATTATAGGACACTGCAAGGAACCACTAGTAATTCAGTGCAAATAATATTGAATAGAACAGAATTGTGAGAACACAAGTGGAAAAGACAATAAAATATAAGTCTATAGTATAGAAAGGTCTTTGTACACTGCAGAAATCCTTGAAATAGAGCAAGTGCCCATGAAGCCAGTCTTTGAAAACGACTAGAAGTCACTGAAAAGTAGCATTAAACTATCAAACAGTTGAGAGACAAGTTTATATAGCTTCTCTAGTTCACAGAGGAGTGTATAAAGCTGTTTGTTTGTACATGTGGGGAAGTACCATGATTAGAGCAGAAGGCCAATTATAGGACACTGCAAGGAACCACTAGTAATTTCAAAGCAAATAATATTGAATAGAAGAGAATTGTGAGAACACAAGTGGAAAAGACAATAAAATATTAGTCTA
This sequence comes from Ia io, assembly GCA_025583905.1. Taxonomy (NCBI): domain Eukaryota; kingdom Metazoa; phylum Chordata; class Mammalia; order Chiroptera; family Vespertilionidae; genus Ia; species Ia io. Next base: position 16,896 of record JAJQQW010000146.1, on the reverse strand, counting down.
TAGTATAGAAAGGTCTTTGTACACTGCAGAAATTCTTGAAATAGAGCAAGTGCACATAAAACCAGTCTTTGAAAGCGATAGAATTCACTGAAAGTAGCATTGAAACTGTACAACAGTTGAGAGAAAAGTGTATATATACCTTCTGACATTCAGAGAAGAGTGTACAAAGTCGTTTGTACATGTGGGGAAGTCCCAAAAGTACAGGAGAAGGCCAATTATAGGAAACTGCAAGGAACCACTAGTAATTCAGATCAAATAATAGTGAATAGAACTGAATTGTGATGGAAGAAGTGGAAAAGCCATCAAAATCTAAGTCTGTAGTATAGAAAGATCTATGTACACTGCAGAAAACCCTTTAAATAGAGCAAAGTGCATATTGAACCAGACTTTGAAACCACTAGAATTCACTGAAAAGTAGCAAACTGTAAAAAGAGTTGAGAGACAAGTTTATATAGCCTCTCTAGTTCACAGAAGAGTGTATAAAGTTCTTTGTAAATGTGGTTAAGTCCCATAAGTAGAGGAGAAGGCCAGTTATAGGACACTGCAAGAAACCAGTAGTAATTCAGAGCAAATAATAATGAATAGAACAGAATAGTGATCGACGAAGTTGAAAAGACATCAAAATGTAAGTCTATGGTATAGAAAGGTCTTTGCACACTGCAGAAATCCTTGAACTAGAGCAAGTGCACATTAAACCAGTCTTTGAAAGCACTAGAATTCACTGAAAAGTAGCACTAAACTGGAAAAAAGTTGAGGACAAGTTTATATAGCTTCTCTAGTTCACAGAGGAGTGTATAAAGTTGTTTGTAAATGTGGTTAAGTCCCATAAATAGAGCAGAAGGCCAGTTATAGTACACTGCAAGAAACCAGTAGTAATTCAGGGCCAATAATGAATATACCTGAATTGTGAGAGAACAAGTGGAAAAGAAATCAAAATGTATGCCTACAGTATGGAAAAAAAAATTGCAACCTGCAGAAATCCTTGAAATAGAGCAAGTGCACATTAAACCAGCCTTTGAAAGCAATAGAATTCACTGCAAAGTAGCGTTCAACTGTACAACAGTTGAGAGACAAGTGTATACAGATTCTCAAGTTCAGAGAAGAGTGTCCAAAGTTGTTTGTACATGTGGGGAAGACCTAAAAGTACAGGAGCAGGACAATTATAGGGCACTGCAAGGAACCACTAGTAATTCAGAGCAAATAATAGTGAATAGAACAGAATTGTGATGGAAGAAGTGGAAAAGACATCAAAATGTAAGTCTATAGTCCAGAAAGGATGTTATACACTGTGGAAATCCTTGAAATAGAGCAAGTGCACATTAAACCAGTGTTTGAAACCAAAAGAATTCACTGCAAAGTAGAATTCAACTGTAAAATAGTTGGGAGACAAGTTTATATAGCTTCTCAAGTTCACAGAGGAGTGTATAAAGTTGTTTTTACATGTGGTGAAGTCCCATATGTAGAGCAGAAAGCCAATTATAGGACACTGCAAGAAAACAGTAGTAATTCAGAGCAAATAAGAATGAATATGACTGAATTGTGAGAGAACAACTGGAAAAGACATCAAAATGTAAGTCTATAGTCAAGAAAGGATGTTGTTCACTGCAGAAATCCTTGAAATAGAGCAAGTGCACATTAAACCAGTGTTTGAAAGAAATAGAATTCACTGCAAAGTAGCATTCAAGTGTACAACAGTTGAGAGACAAGTGTATATAGCTTGTCAAGTTCAGAGAAGAGTGTACAAAGGTGTTTGTACATCTTTGTAAGGCCCAAAAGTACAGGAGCAGGCCAATTATAGGACACTGCAAGGAACCACTAGTAATTCAGTGCAAATAATATTGAATAGAACAGAATTGTGAGAACACAAGTGGAAAAGACAATAAAATATAAGTCTATAGTATAGAAAGGTCTTTGTACACTGCAGAAATCCTTGAAATAGAGCAAGTGCCCATGAAGCCAGTCTTTGAAACGACTAGAAGTCACTGAAAAGTAGCATTAAACTATCAAACAGTTGAGAGACAAGTTTATATAGCTTCTCTAGTTCACAGAGGAGTGTATAAAGCTGTTTGTACATGTGGGGAAGTACCATGATTAGAGCAGAAGGCCAATTATTGGACACTGCAAGGAACCACTAGTAATTCAAAGCAAATAATATTGAATAGAACAGAATTGTGAGAACACAAGTGGAAAAGACAATAAAATATAAGTCTATAGTATAGAAAGGTCTTTGTACACTGCAGACATTCTTGAAATAGAGCAAGTGCACATAAAACCAGTCTTTGAAAGCAATAGAATTCACTAAAGTAGCATTCAACTGTACAACAGTTAAGATAAAAGTGTATATAGCTTCTGACGTTTTGAGAAGGGTGGACAAAGTCGTTTGTACATGTGGGGAAGTCCCAAAAATACAGGAGAAGGCCAATTATAGGAAACTGCAAGGAACCACTAGTAATTCAGAGCAAATAATAGTGAATAGAACAGAATTGTGATGGAAGAAGTGGAAAAGACATCAAAATGTAAGTCTATAGTCCAGAAAGGATGTAATACACTGCGGAAATCCTTGAAATAGAGCAAGTGCACATTAAACCAGTGTTTGAAACCAAAAGAATTCACTGCAAAGTAGTATTCAACTGTAAAATAGTTGGGATACAAGTTTATATAGCTTGTCAAGTTCACAGAGGAGTGTATAAAGTTGTTTTTTACGTGTGGTGAAGTCCCATATGTAGAGCAGAAAGCCAATTATAGGACACTGCAAGAAACCAGTAGTAATTCAGAGCAAATAACAATGAATATGACTGAATTGTGAGAGAACAACTGGCAAAGACATCAAAATGTAGGTCTATAGTCTAGAAAGGGTGTTGTTCCCTGCAGAAATCCTTGAAATAGAGCAAGTGCACATTAAACCAGCCTTTGAAAGCAATAGAATTCACTGAAAGTAGCATTCAAGTGTTCAACAGTTGAGAGACTAGTGTATATAGCTTGTCAAGTTCAGAGAAGAGTGTACAAAGGTGTTTGTACATCTTTGTAAGGCCCAAAAGTACTGGAGAAGGCCAATTATAGGACACTGCAAGGAACCACTAGTAATTCAGTGCAAATAATATTGAATAGAACAGAATTGTGAGAACACAAGTGGAAAAGACAATAAAATATAAGTCTATAGTATAGAAAGGTCTTTGTACACTGCAGAAATCCTTGAAATAGAGCAAGTGCCCATGAAGCCAGTCTTTCAAACGTCTAGAAGTCACTGAAAAGTAGCATTAAACTATCAAACAGTTGAGAGACAAGTTTATATAGCTTTTCTAGTTCACAGAGGAGTGTATAAAGCTGTTTGTACATGTGGGGAAGTACCATGATTAGAGCAGAAGGCCAATTATTGGACACTGCAAGCAACCACTAGTAATTCAAAGCAAATAATATTGAATAGAACAGAATTGTGAGAACACAAGTGGAAAAGACAATAAAATATTAGTCTATAGTATAGAAAGGTCTTTGTACACTGCAGAAATTCTTGAAATAGAGCAAGTGCACATAAAACCAGTCTTTGAAAGCAATAGAATTCACTAAAGTAGCATTCAACTGTACAACAGTTGAGAAAAAAAGTGTATATAGCTTCTCACGTTCAGAGAAGAGTGGACAAAGTCGTTTGTACATGTGGGGAAGTCCCAAAAATACAGGAGAAGGCCAATTATAGGAAACTGCAAGGAACCACTAGTAATTCAGAGCAAATAATAGTGAATAGAACAGAATTGTGATGGAAGAAGTGGAAAAGACATCAAAATGTAAGTCTATAGTCCAGAAAGGATGTAATACACTGCGGAAATCCTTGAAATAGAGCAAGTGCACATTAAACCAGTGTTTGAAACCAAAAGAATTCACTGCAAAGTAGTATTCAACTGTAAAATAGTTGGGAGACAAGTTTATATAGCTTCTCAAGTTCACAGAGGAGTGTATAAAGTTGTTTTTTTACGTGTGGTGAAGTCCCATATGTAGAGCAGAAAGCCAATTATAGGACACTGCAAGAAACCAGTAGTAATTCAGAGCAAATAACAATGAATATGACTGAATTGTGAGAGAACAACTGGCAAAGACATCAAAATGTAGGTCTATAGTCTAGAAAGGGTGTTGTTCCCTGCAAAATCCTTGAAATAGAGCAAGTGCACATTAAACCAGCCTTTGAAAGCAATAGAATTCACTGAAAGTAGCATTCAAGTGTACAACAGTTGAGAGACTAGTGTATATATCTTGTCAAGTTCAGAGAAGAGTGTACAAAGGTGTTTGTACATCTTTGTAAGGCCCAAAAGTACTGGAGAAGGCCAATTATAGGACACTGCAAGGAACCACTAGTAATTCAGTGCAAATAATATTGAATAGAACAGAATTGTGAGAACACAAGTGGAAAAGACAATAAAATATAAGTCTATAGTATAGAAAGGTCTTTGTACACTGCAGAAATCCTTGAAATAGAGCAAGTGCCCATGAAGCCAGTCTTTCAAACGACTAGAAGTCACTGAAAAGTAGCATTAAACTATCAAACAGTTGAGAGACAAGTTTATATAGCTTCTCTAGTTCACAGAGGAGTGTATAAAGCTGTTTGTACATGTGGGGAAGTACCATGATTAGAGCAGAAGGCCAATTATTGGACACTGCAAGGAACCACTAGTAATTCAAAGCAAATAATATTGAATAGAACAGAATTGTGAGAACACAAGTGGAAAAGACAATAAAATATTAGTCTATAGTATAGAAAGGTCTTTGTACTCTGCAGAAATTCTTGAAATAGAGCAAGTGCACATAAAACCAGTCTTTGAAAGCGATAGAATTCACTGAAAGTAGCATTGAACTGTACAACAGTTGAGAGAAAAGTGTATATACCTTCTGACATTCAGAGAAGAGTGTACAAAGTCGTTTGTACATGTGGGGAAGTCCCAAAAGTACAGGAGAAGGCCAATTATAGGAAACTGCAAGGAACCACTAGTAATTCAGATCAAATAATAGTGAATAGAACTGAATTGTGATGGAAGAAGTGGAAAAGCCATCAAAATCTAAGTCTGTAGTATAGAAAGATCTATGTACACTGCAGAAAACCCTTTAAATAGAGCAAAGTGCATATTGAACCAGACTTTGAAACCACTAGAACTCACTGAAAAGTAGCAAACTGTAAAAGAGTTGAGAGACAAGATTATATATAGCCTCTCTAGTTCACAGAAGAGTGTATAAAGGTCTTTGTAAATGTGGTTAAGTCCCATAAGTAGAGGAGAAGGCCAGTTATAGGACACTGCAAGAAACCAGTAGTAATTCAGAGCATATAATAATGAATAGAACAGAATAGTGATCGACGAAGTTGAAAAGACATCAAAATGTAAGTCTATGGTATAGAAAGGTCTTTGCACACTGCAGAAATCCTTGAACTAGAGCAAGTGCACATTAAACCAGTCTTTGAAAGCACTAGAATTCACTGAAAAGTAGCACTAAACTGGAAAAAAGTTGAGGACAAGTTTATATAGCTTCTCTAGTTCACAGAGGAGTGTATAAAGTTGTTTGTAAATGTGGTTAAGTCCCATAAATAGAGCAGAAGGCCAGTTATAGTACACTGCAAGAAACCAGTAGTAATTCAGGGCCAATAATGAATATACCTGAATTGTGAGAGAACAAGTGGAAAAGAAATCAAAATGTATGCCTACAGTATAGAAAAAAAATTGTAACCTGCAGAAATCCTTGAAATAGAGCAAGTGCACATTAAACCAGCCTTTGAAAGCAATAGAATTCACTAAAGTAGCATTCAACTGTACAACAGTTGAAATAAAAGTGTATATAGCTTCTCACGTTCAGAGAAGAGTGGACAAAGTCGTTTGTACATGTGGGGAAGTCCCAAAAATACAGGAGAAGGCCAATTATAGGAAACTGCAAGGAACCACTAGTAATTCAGAGCAAATAATAGTGAATAGAACAGAATTGTGATGGAAGAAGTGGAAAAGACATCAAAATGTAAGTCTATAGTCCAGAAAGGATGTAATACACTGCGGAAATCCTTGTAATAGAGCAAGTGCTCATTAAACCAGTGTTTGAAACCAAAAGAATTCACTGCAAAGTAGTATTCAACTGTAAAATAGTTGGGAGACAAGTTTATATAGCTTTCTCAAGTTCACAGAGGAGTGTATAAAGTTGTTTTTAGGTGTGGTGAAGTCCCATATGTAGAGCAGAAAGCCAATTATAGGACACTGCAAGAAACCAGTAGTAATTCAGAGCAAATAACAATGAATATGACTGAATTGTGAGAGAACAACTGGCAAAGACATCAAAATGTAGGTCTATAGTCTAGAAAGGGTGTTGTTCCCTGCAGAAATCCTTGAAATAGAGCAAGTGCACATTAAACCAGCCTTTGAAAGCAATAGAATTCACTGAAAGTAGCATTCAAGTGTACAACAGTTGAGAGAAAAGTGTATATACCTTCTGACATTCAGAGAAGAGTGTACAACGTCGTTTGTACATGTGGGGAAGTCCCAAAAGTACAGGAGAAGGCCAATTATAGGAAACTGCAAGGAACCACTAGTAATTCAGAGCTAATAGTAGTGAATAGTTACATCTAGAAAATTAATCTTTAGAATATTAATTATAAGGCTAAAATCATGACACCCATGAACAACACACATGGTTTCAAAAGAAGCTAGGGGAAAAATCATTTGGGAAAAAATCAAATAGGATCCCAGTCAAATGTATAGAATATATTCCTTTATTAACTTTTGTTCGAGAATATGTTTGTATATTTTCAGAAAACAACTCCCAGACCATGTGGATTCCAGCAAGAGAGAGGAATCAACAGGACTACTCCAGCCATGAAGACAGAAGAGAAACAGTCCAGAGATGGAAGACGCTGATGGGGCCTTCCCATACTACCAGTTAGCAGCTGTGCATTCCTGCAGGTTGCCCAGGACCAAACCAGAGAGAGTCGGACCTGCATTACCACCATTTGTCCACCATCCAGAACTGTAATGTCAGTGCTGACATGTACAGATAAGGAACTGTTGGACAATGAAATTGGGTCTCAAAACAACTGTTGGCCCAGAAGGCAACTCAGTGCAGACTGATTCATTTGCCTGTCACCATAAACATTATTTCTTGTCTCATTTTCGGTTCTTATACGTGTATTTCTAATAGCATATGATCTCACTCATCTAGGGTAAATAATGAACAACATAGACTGATGAACAAGAACAGGCCCAGAAAGAAGGAGGCATGGATCAAACTGTCGGACCTCAGAGGGAGGGTAGGGAAGGGTGGGGGTAAATGGGAGAGATCAACCAAAGGACTTGTGTGCAAGCATATGAGCCTAACCAGCGGGTAAGGACAACAGGGGGGTGGGGCATGAGTGGGGAAGGGTGGGGGATGGGAATGGGGTATGAGGACAAATATGTGATACCTTAATCAATAAAGAAATTAAAAAAAAATAAAGCATTAATTTCTAGTGAAAACAAAGAAAAATAAATAGTGAAGAGAACAGAATTATGATAGAACAAGTGGAAAAGACATCAAAATGTAAGTCTATAGTCTAGAAAGGATGTTGTACACTGTAGAAATCCTTGAAATAGAGCAAGTTCACATTTAATCCAATCGTTGAAAGCAATGGAATTCACTGCAAACTAGCATTAAACTGTACAACAATTGAGAGACAAGCTTCTCAAGTTCAGAGAAGAGTGGACAAAGTTGTTTGTATATGTGAAAAGGTCCCATGATTAGAGCAGAAGGCCAATTATGGGACACTGCAAGGAACAACTAGTAAATCAGAGCAAATAATAGTAAACAGAACAAAATTGTGATAGAACAAGTGGAATAGACATTAAAATGTAAGTCTATAGTCTAGAAAGGTATTGTCACACTGCAGAAATCCATAAAATAGAGCAAGTGCACATGAGGACAGTCTTTGAAACCACTAGAATTCACGGAAAAGTAGCGTTAACTGTAAAACAGTTGAGAAACAAGTGTATATAGCTCTCTAGTTCACAGAGGAGTGTATAAAGTTGTTTGTACATGTGGTAAAGTTCCAAAAGTACAGCAGAACGCCAATTATAGGACACTGCAAGGAACCACTAGTAATTCAGAGCAAATAACAATGAATATAACATTATTGTGAAAGAACAAGTGGAAAAGACATCAGAATGTAAATCTGAAGTATAGAAAGATCTTTGTACACTGTAGAAAACCCTTTAAATAGAGCAAAGTGCACATTAAACCAGCCTTTGAAACCACTAGAATTCACTGAAAGGTAGCATTAGACTGTAAAACATTTGAGAGACAAGTTTATATAGCTTCTCTAGTTCACAAAAGAGTGTATAAAGTTATTTGTAAATGTGGTTAAGTCCCATAAGTAGAGGAGAAGGCCAGGTATAGGACATTGCAATAAACCAGTAGTAATTCAGAGCCAATAACAATGAATATAACTGAACTGTGAGAGAACAAGTGAAAAGACATCAAAATGTAAGTCTATAGTGTGGAATGGATGTTGTTCCCTGCAGAAATATTTGAAATAGAGCAAGTGCACATTATACCAGTCTTTGAAAGCAATAGAATTCACGGCAAAGTAGCATTCAACTGTACAACAGTTGAGAAAAAAGTGTATATAGCTTGTCAAGTTCAGAGAAGAGTGTACAAAGTTGTTTGTACATGTGGTGAAGTCCCATAATTATAGCAGAAGGTAAATTATAGGACACTGCAAGAAACAAGTAGCAATTCAGAGCAAATAATAATGAATATAACAGAATTTTGAGAGAAAAGAGGAAGTGACATCAAAACGTAAGTCTATAGTCTAGAATGGATGTTGTACCCTGCAGTAATTCTTGAAATAGAGCAAGTGCACATTAAACCAGTCTTTGAAAGCAATACAATTCACTGCAAAGTAGCATTCAACTGTACAACAGTTGAGAGACAAGTGTATACAGCTTCTCAAGTTCAGAGAAGAGTGTACAAAGTTGTTTGTATATGTTGGGAGGTCCCATGATTAGAGCAGAAAGCCAATTATAGGACACTTCAAGGAACCACTAGTAATTCAGAGAAAATAATAGTGAATACAACAGAATTGTGATGGACGAAATGGAGAAGACATCAAAATGTAAGTCTATAGTCTAGATAGGTCTTTGCACACTGCAGAAATCTTTGAACTAGAGCAAGTGCACAATAAACCAGTCTTTGAAAGCACTAGAATTCACTGAAAGGTAGCACTAAACTGGAAAATAGTTGAGAGACAAGTTTATATAGCTTCTCTAGTTCACAGAGGAGTTTATAAAGTTGTTTGTAAATGTGGTTAAGTCCCATAAATAGAGCAGAAGGCCAGTTATAATACACTGCAAGAAATCAGTAGTAATTCAGGGCCAATAATGAATATAACTGAATTGTGAGAGAACAAGTGGAAAAGAAATCAAAATGGACGCCTATAGTATAGAAAAAAATATGTGTAACCTGCAGAAATCCATGAGATAGAGCAAGGGCACATTAATCAGTCTTTGAAAGCAATAGAATTCACTGAAAAGTAGCATTCAACTGTACAAAAGGAGTTGGCGTTTCCGGGAAAAGGAGTTGGGGAAACATGGAACAATTCATTTTCCTAGAACTATAGAACAGTATAAAAATATTGAGAACACTAAGAAATGAAAAGGTATTAGGCTACTGTTCCAAGTAGTGTTTTAATGTGCCGTTAAAAAGCCGGTATGACATCCGTGTTAAAATGAAAACTCTCAGATCTCAAAGCAACAGACCTGGGGATAGTGCCAGAGTGTCTCTAGAACTCTTGGAATACGTTTTATTACCTGAACATCTCTACTGAATTTTGAAATACTTGGAATATGTATCCAAAGCGCTGTGAAGTTAGGATAGATTTTCAAGTGGTAATAAGGGTTAAAGTGCTGGTATATTTGTAACAAAAAGCTGTTTAACCAAATTGGAATTCACAATGAAGGAGCTTGAGTCACTGGAAGAACGTGACTCCAACTCGGGAAATTCACAATGATAACCTAGGTGAATATATAAGAAAGTGCTTCAAACACTAGGAATACGTGAATAAAGGGCCTTAATATCTGTAACACATTGTTTCATGACAAGGAAATCGTTTTCAAAGAAAATAGAACCGAGTCGGATATTCGTTATATTTATAATTCAGGGACAATTCGTTGGTGTTTTTGAGAAAAACCTGGTTAGGCCCTTAAACCAGAAGTGGTGACGTCACCAAGGGGGAGGGGCCACGTGGGCAGTCTCAAGTGATCCCAGGTGATGATGATTTCACCACGGGACCTGCTGGGAGTGATCACGTCATCGAGGTTATTTCTTGTGTTAAGGTTAGAGAATTGGTTTTCGGGCTAGGTTTAGGGTTAGGATAATATTTCCGGCTAGCTAGGTTTCAGGCGCAGGTTAGGGTTAGGTTTAGGGTTAGGGTTAGAGGGTTAGGGACAGGGTTAGGGTCAGGGTGTAGTAATATTGGGTATGCACAATGAATGAGCTTCAATCACTGGGCAAATTGGAGTGTAGCACTGAGAATTTACATCTCCAGACTTGGGAAATATTTAGAAATGTGCTTCACACACTAGGAATACATAATCAAATAGACTGAATATCTGAACAGCACAATTTTGTCAGTGCGAAAACTTGTTCAAACAGCTGAGAACCAAGTGTTACACTGTTAACATTTATTTTTCACGTCAAAAGGAGTTGGCATTTTCGGGAAAATGAGTTTGTGAAACACTGAAAAATTCATTTTCCTAGAGCTGTAGAACAGTATGAATGTATTGAGAACAATATGAAATCAAAATGTCAGTTAGGCTAGTGTTCCAAGTAGTGTTTTAATGTGCATTTACAATGCCGGTATGACATCCGTGTTAAAGCAAAAACTCTCAGAGCTCAAAACAACAGACCAGTGGGGTGTGTCAGAGTGGCCCTTGAACTCTTGGAATACGTATTACCACCGGAACATCTCTACTGAATTTTGAAATACTGAGAATTTGTATCCAAAGCGCTGTGAAAGGTAGGATAGACATTCAAGTGGTAATAACGTTTAAAGTGCTGTTATATTTGCAAAAAAACGCTGTTTAACCAAATTAGAATTCACAATGAAGTAGCCTGAGGCTCTGGAAGAAAGTGACTCCAACTCGGAAAATTCACAATGATAACCTAGGTTAATATTGAGTAAAGTGCTTCAAACACTGGGAATACATACATATAGGCCCTTAATATCTGTAACGCATTGTTTCATGACGTGGAAATCGTGTTCAAATGAGATAGAACCGAGTTTGCTACTGGTTACATTCATACTTCAGGTACAATGAGTTGGCGTTTTTGATAGATAGTAGGTTATGCCAATAAGCCGGAAGTGATGATGTCACCAAGATGGAGGGGCCACGTGGGCAGGCCCAAGTGACCACAGGTGATAATGATTTGGCCCAGGGACCTGCTGGAAATGAAAACATAATCGAGGTAAGTTGTAGTGTTAGGGTTAGAGAATTTGGTTGGGGATAGGGATAGGGTTAGGATAAGGGTTCGGGCTAGGTAGGGTTCAGGAACAGGTTAGGGCTAGGTTTAGGGTTAGGGTTAGAGGGTTAGGGATAGGGTTAGGGTCAGGGTGTAGTAATATTGGGTATTCACAATGAATGAGCTTCAATCACTGGACAAATTGGAGTGTAGCACTGAGAATTTACATCTCCAGACCAGGGAAATATTTAGTAATGTGCTTCACACACTAGGAATACATATTCCAATAGACTGAATATCTGAACGTCACAAATTTGTCACTGCAAAATCTTGTTCAAACAGCTGAGAACCGAGTGTGACACTGTTAACATTTATTTTTCCCGTCAAAAGGAGTTGGCGTTCTCGGGAAAATGAGTTGGTGAAACACTGAAAAATTCATTTTCCTAGAGCTGTATAACAGGATGAAAGTATTGAGAACAATATGAAATCAAAATGTCAGTTAGGCTAGTGTTCCAAGTAGTGTTTTAATGTGTATTTACAATGCCGTTATGACACCCGTGTTAAAATAAAAACTCTCAGAGCTCAAAACAACACACCAGCGGGATGTGTCAGAGTGGCTCTTGAACTCTTGGAATACGTTTTACCACTGGAACATCTCTACTGAATTTTGAAATACTGAGAATTTGTATCCAAAGCGCTGTGAAAGGTAGGATAGATTTTCAAGTGGTAATAACGTTTGAAGAGCTGGTATATTTGTAAAAAATGCTGTTTACCCAAATTGGAATTCACAATGTATGAGCTTGAGGCTCTGGAAGAACGAGACTCCAAGTCGGGAAATTCACAATGATAACCTAGGTTAATATCGAAGAAAGTGCCTCAAACACCAGGGATACATCAAAAAAGGCCCTTAATATCTGTAGCGCATTGTTTCATGACATGGAAATCGTGTTCAAAGAAGATCGAACCGAGATTGCTACTGGTTACATTTATAATTCAGGGACAATGAGTTGTCGTTTTTGATAGAAGGCTGGTTAGGCCATTAAACCGGAAGTGATGATGTCACTAAGGGAGAGGGGCCACGTAGGGAGGCCCTAGTGATCCCAGGTGATAATGATTGGGCCCAGGGAGTTGCTAGGAGTGATGACGTCATCGAGGTTAGTTTTGGTGTCAGGGTTCGAGAATTGGGCTTGGGGCTAGTGTTAGGGTTAGTATAATAGTTCGGACCAGGTAGGGTTCAGGCTCAGGTTAGGGCTAGGTTTAGGGTTAGGATTAGAGGATTAGAGACAGGGTTAGTGTCAGGATGTAGTAATATTGGGAATTCACAATGAATGAGCTTCAATCACTGGACAAATTGGAGTGTAGCACTGCGAATTTACATCTCCAGACTAGGGAAATATTTAGTAATGTGCTTCACACGCTAGGAATACATATTCCAATAGACTGAATATCTGAACGTCACAATTTTGTCACTGTGAAATCTTGTTAAAACAGCTGAGAACCAAGTGTGACACTGTGAGCATTTATTTTTCCCGTCAAAAGGAGTTGGCGTTTTTGGGAAAATGAGTTGGTGAAACACTGAAAAATTCATATTCCTAGAGCTGTAGAACAGGATGAAAGTATTGAGAACAATATGAAATCCAAATGTCAGTTAGGCTATTGTTCCAAGTAGTATTTTAATGTGCATTTACAATGCCGGTATGACACCCGTGTTAAAATAAAAACTCTCAGAGCTCAAAACAACAGACCAGCAGGGTGTGTCAGAGTGGCTCTTGAACTCTTGGAATACGTTTTACCACCAGAACATCTCTACTGAATTTTGAAATACTGAGAATTTGTATCCAAAGAGCTGTGAAAGGTAGGATAGACTTTCAAGTGGTAATAACATTGAAAGAGCTGGTAAATTTGTCAAAAACGCTGTTTAACCAAATTGGAATTCACAATGAATGAGCTTGAGGCTCTGGAAGAACGAGACTCCAAGTCGGGAAATTCACAATGATAACCTAGGTTAATATCTAAGAAAGTGCCTCAAACACCAGGGATACATCAAAAAAGGCCCTTAATATCTGTAGCGCATTGTTTCATGACATGGAAATCGTGTTCAAAGAAGATCGAACCTAGATTGCTACTGGTTACATTTATAATTCAGGGACAATGAGTTGTCGTTTTTGATAGAAGGCTGGTTAGGCCATTAAAGCGGAAGTGATGATGTCACTAAGGGAGAGGGGCCACGTAGGCAGGCCCTAGTGATCCCAGGTTATAATGATTGGGACCAGGGAGTTGCTAGGAGTGATGATGTCATCGAGGTTAGTTTTGGAGTCAGGATGAGAGAATTGGGCTTGGGGCTAGTGTTAGGGTTAGGATAAGGGTTCGGGCTAGGTAGCGTTCTGGCTCAAGTTAGGGCTAGCTTAGGGTTAGGATTAGAGGGTTAGGGACAGGGTTAGGGTCAGGGTGTAGTAACATTGGGTATTCACAATGAATGAGCTTCAATCACTGGACAAACTGGATTGTAGCACTGAGAATTTACATCTCCAGACTTGGGAAATATTTAGTAATGTGCTTCACACACTAGGAATACATATTCCAATAGACTGAATATTGGAACATCACAATTTTGTCACTGCGAAACCTTGTTCAAACAGCTGAGAACCCAGTGACATTGTTAACATTTATTTTTCCCGTCAGAAGGAGTTGGCGTTTCCGGCAAAATGAGTTGGTGAAACACTGAAAAATTCATATTCCTAGAGCAGTAGAACAGGATGAAAGTATTGAGAACAATATGAAATTCAAATATCAGTTAGGCTATTGTTCCAAGTAGTATTTTAATGTGCATTTACAATGCCGGTATGACACCCGTGTTAAAATAAAAAACTCTCAGAGCTGAAAACAACAGACCAGCAGGGTGTGTCAGAGTGGCTCTTGAACTCTTGGAATGCGTTTTACCACCAGAACATCTGTACTGAATTTTGAAATACCGAGAATTTGTATCCAAAGAGCTGTGAAAGGTAGGATAGACTTTCAAGTGGTAATAACATTGAAAGAGCTGGTAAATTTGTCAAAAAACGCTGTTTAACCAAATTGGAATTCACAAGGAATGAGCTTGAGGCTCTGGAAGAACGTGACTCCAACTCGGGAAATTCACAATGATAACCTAGGTTAATATCCAAAAAGTGCCTCAAACACTAGGGATACATCAAAAAAGGCCCTTAATATCTGTAGCGCATTGTTTCATGACATGGAAATTGTGTTCAAAGAAGATAGACGCGAGTTTGCTAATGGATACATTTATAACTCAGGGACAATGAGTTGTCGTTTTTGATAGAAGGCTGGTTAGGCCATTAAACCGGAAGTGATGATGTCACTAAGGGAGAGGGGCCACATAGGGAGGCCCTAGTGATCCCAGGTGATAATGATTGGGCCCAGGGAGTTGCTGGGAGTGATGACGTCATCGAGGTTAGTTTTGGTATCGGGGGTAAGAGAATTGGGCTTGAGGCTAGGGTTAGGGTTAGGATAAGGGTTCGGGCTAGGTAGCGTTCAGGCTCAAGTTAGGGCTAGGTTTAGGGTTAGGATTAGAGGGTAAGGGACAGGGTTAGGGTCAGGGTGTAGTTATATTGGGAATTCACCATGAATGAGCTTCAATCACTGGACAAATTGGAGTGTAGCACTGCAAATTTACATCTCCAGACTAGGGAAATATTTAGTAATGTGCTTCACACACTAGGAATACATATTCCAATAGACTGAATATCTGAACGTCACAATTTTGTCACTGCGAAATCTTGTTCAATCAGCTGAGAACCAAGTGTGACACTATGAGCATTTATTTTTCCCGTCAAAAGGAGTTGGCGTTTTCGGGAAAATGAGTTGGTGAAACACTGAAAAATTCATATTCCTAGAGCTGTAGAACAGGATGAAAGTATTGAGAACAATATGAAATCCAAATGTCAGTTAGGCTATTGTTCCAAGTAGTATTTTAATCAATGAATGAGTTTTGAGGCTCTGGAAGAACGTGACTCCAACTCGGGAAATTCACAATGAAAAACCTAAGATTACCTAAGTAAATATCTAAGAAAGTGCCTCAAGACACTATGGATACATCAAAAAAAGGCCCTTAATATCTGTAACGCATTGTTTCATGACATGGAAATCGTGTTCAAAGAAGATCAAACCGAGTTTGCTACAGGTTACATTTATAAATTCAGGGACAATGAGTTGTCGTTTTTGATAGAAGGCCTGGTTAGTGCCATTAAAAGCGAAGTGATGATGTCACTAAGGGAAGGGGCCACGTAGGGAGGCCCTAGTGATCCCAGGTGATAATGATTGGGCCCCAGGAGTTGCTAGGAGTGATGACGTCATCGAGGATAGTTTTTGTGTTTATGGTTATAGAAATTGGCTTGGGGCTAGTTTTAGGGTTAGGATAAGTGGTTCGACTAGGTAGGGTTCAGGCTCATGTATGGCTAGGTTTAAGGGCGTTAGGATTAGAGGGTTAAGGGCCAGGTTTAGGTCCAGGGTTAGTAATATTGGGTATTCACAATGAATGAGCTTCAATCAGTGGACAAATTGGAGTGTAGCACTGAAGAATTTACATCTCCAGACTCAGGGAAATATTTAGTAAATGTGCTTCATCACAGCTAGGAATACATATATTCCAATAGACTGAATATCTGAACATCACAATTTTGTCACTGAGAAATCTTGTTTTTTCAAACAGCTTGAGAACAGAGTGTGACACCTGTTAACAATTATTTTTCCCGTCAAAAGGAGTTGCGTTTTCGGGAAAAATGAGTTGGTTGAAACACTGAAAAAATTCATTTTCCTAGAGGCTGTAGAACAGGATGAAAGTATTGAGAACAATATGAAATCAAAATGTCAGTTAGGCTATTGTTTCCAAAGTAGTTTTTTAATGTGCATTTACAATGCCGGTACGACAATCCGTGTTAAAGTAAAAAACTCTCAGAGCTCAGAACAACAGAGGGAGCGGCGTGTGTCAGAGTGGCTCTTGAACTCTTGGAATACGTTTTTAAACCACCGGAACATCTCTACTGAATTTTGAAATACTGAGAATTTGTAATCCAAAGCGCTGTGAAAGGTAGGATAGAATTCCAAGTGGTAATAACGTTATAAACTAGCTGGTAATATTTGTAAAAAAATGCTGTTTAACCTAAATTGGAATTCACAATGAATGAGCTTGAAGGCTCTGAAGAACGGGACTCCAACTCGGGAAAATTCAAAATGATAAAATTGAAGTGTAATATCTAAAAAAAGTGCCTCAAACACTAGGATACAGTCAAAAAAGGGCCCTTAATATCTGTAAGCGCATTGTTTCATGACATGAAATTGTTGTTCAAAGAAGATAGACCTGCGAGTTTGCTAATGGTTACATTTATACTAGGGACAATGAGTTGCCGTTTTTTTGATAGAATCCTTGGTTAGGCCATTAAACTGGAAGTG
>JAJQQW010001696.1:0-36277 GCA_025583905.1 Ia io | reverse complement strand
ATTCACAATGATAATCTAGATAATATCGAAGAAATGCTTCAAACACGGGAATGACAAAACAAAATAAACGAATATCTAAAAGCACAATTTTGTCACTGCGAAACTTGTTCAAAGAGCTGAGAACCAAGGTGACACTGTAACATTTATTTTTCACTTCAAAAGGAGTGGCTTTCGGTAAAATGAGTTGGTTAAACACTGAAAAATTCATGAGGGGGTGGGGGGGGGGAGGGGGGGCTGTAGAACATATGAAATATTGAGCACAATAAAATCAAAATGTCAGTTAGGCTATTTTCCCCATAGTGTTTTAATGTGATTTACAATCCCGGGTATGACATCCGTGTTAAAATAAAAACTCTCAAGCCAACACAACACCAGCGTGATTGACAGATGGCCTTGAACTCTGAAATACTTTTTTACCCCCGAACATCTCTACGAATTTTGAAATAGTGAGATTTTGTATCCAAAGCCTGTGAAGGTTGATAGCTTTTCAAGTGGTAATGACTTTAAAGAGCGGGTAAATTTGAAAAAAACGCTGTTTAACCAAATGGGAAATTTTCACAAGAAGTATCCTGGGGCTCTGGAAAAAAAGTGACTCCAACTCAAATTCACAAATGATAACCTGGGTTAATATCGAAAAATTGTTTTCAACCACTGGAAAAACGTCAAAGGCCCTTAATACGGGGTAACCATTTTTTCATGACGGGGGAAATTTGTGTTCAAAAGAGATGAACCGAGTGGCTCGGGTTTAAACCAATCATCCTTAAAGGAAACAATATTGGCGTTTGATAGATAGGGCGTCAAACACGAAATACGAATAAAGCCCTCTCATATCCTTAAGATATGTTTTCAGACAAAGAAAATCGGTGCAAACTCATAGAACCGAGTTTAGACTGGACATTTAAAATCAGGTCTATGATTGCTTTTTGAAGAAACCTGTTTGTACGGTATCTATCCGAAGGATCTCACCAAGGGAGGAGGCCACTCACTCAAGTTTCCCAGGGAGGATTTGGCCAGACCACTTGGTTTCGTGATGACGTCATCAAGGTTATTCATGCCCTAGTTACGGATTAGAGATTGTGTTCCTAGGTGTGAGGTTTATGAGTGATTTCTGTACTTAAGGGTTCACTCAGGTTGGTCTGGTTCAGGGATAGGTTGATGTCGTACATGGTTTAGTAAGGTAAAAAAAAAAATTTGGTTTAACCTCCGGATAGCACTATGAATGAAGCCTGCAAAATTCCCACTGACACACTCATAAAAACATGGTAGTGTAGCACTTGAAGATTTCAGCATTCGCCCAGACTAGGGGGAAATATATTTAAGGAAAATGAGGCGTCAAACACTAGGAATTACATTCTCCATCCTGAAGAGCGAAAAGCACAATTTGGTCCATGGATAATTCAGCATCAAACAGTGCAAATTTTTGGATCACCGATTGGAATACTGCGATTTGGCATTTCGTCACCATCAAACACATGAGAAACCCCAGTAAACAGAGTGGGTGAAATTGTTAACATTTTTAATTTTTCCCTTATCTATAAACAAATGAATGTATTCGAATATAACGTATTGATATGAGTATGGTTGAAGAACTACTGGACAAGTATATTCAATGACAGTTAGAGCATGTAAAAACCCTTGGTAACTTGAATAAAAATCATCTGAAATACTACAGACCTTGGGATGTCAAGCGTATGCGTTTTCTCTTATGGTCAGTTTAGATACCCAAACATCTCGAAGTTTTTGGGGATAGTAGATTAGTTTAAGTTTTTAATGTGCATCTAGTAAACAATTGCCGGTAATGAAAAAAAACATCCGTGCTTTTTACATGTGAACATAATACGCGTTTAGCTCTATAAACAACCAAGACATAAAATGATGTGGGAACTGCAGAAGGTGGCCCTTACTTGAAACTGCACAATGGAAACCCTAGGACGTTTTTTAAATGACATCAAACAAGTGTGTCTATCCTTACTGGAATTTTGAAAATAATCGGGAATCATTTTGGTGTTAATGAACGTGGCCGCGTGGTCAAGAGTAGGATTAGAACCGTAGTTTCAAGTGGGTGAAAAACGACTTTTTAAAGAGCTGTGGATTTCGCGTTTTGAAGAGATACCAGTAGTGAGGCGTTCACCCAAATTTGGAACTGTCACCAATGAAAATTAAAGCACGTTCAGTGCTGGTCAATGTGAAAGAACCGAGAAACCCTCCCCAACTCGGGACGAGAATGATGTCGTCCTCAAGATAACGTAAAGGGTGGTATCCTTAAGAAGTGGCCTTGGCGGCTGGGTTAGGGATACATCAAAAAAAAGGGCCCCCCCACGATATCCTGTAACATTAGGTGGTTTCGTGAAGAATTTGATCTTTAAAAAAATTGGGGGGTGTGTTCCACACGCTTGAGATAAGAACAATGAAGTTGCCCTTAAGCCCTGGTTACATTTGGAGTGTCGCCACTCCAAGAATTCACAACTCCAGATAGAAAAAATTAAAATTGCCCCCGTTTCTTTTGGAATAGAAAGGTCTGGGTTAGTCCCCATATCTAAACTGCACAAGTGCGTCACTGATGAATTGTCCACCTAAGGGCTATACCAGGGCCCCTGGTTAGGATTTACTTTTCCCTGTCAAAAGCAGTCCCCCCACCGGAAAAATGAGTTGGGGAAACACTGAACAGTTCATTTGCCCTAAGTAGAAACATTGAAAATATTGAGAACATATGAAATCAAAATGTTCAGTTACGGCTATTGTTCCACCAAGTAGTGTTTTAATGTTGCAAGTTACAAAGACGGTATGACAACCAGTTTTTAAAAATAAAAACTCTCAGAGCTCAAAACAACAGACCAGCAGGGGGCATGTTGTCAGAGTGGCTCTTGAATTCTTGGAATACGTTTTACCACCGGAACATCTCTTCTGAATTTTGAAATACTGGAATTGGTATCCAAAAGCGCGGTGTGAAGGTAGGATAGACTAAACAAGTGGTAATAATTTTTAAAAGTGCTGTGTAATATTTGTAAAAAAAACGCTGTTTAACCCAAATTGGAATTCACAATGAATGAGCTTGAGGCTCTGGAGAGAAAGTGGACTCCAACTACCCACCCTAGGAAATTTACATCCCCCCTCTGACTTAGGGAAATATTAGGTAAGTGGAGCCCTTCCTAACACTAGGGAAATACATCAAAGGGAAAGAAACCCAGAATATTCCTGAAACGTCCACAATTTTTCCTATCCCCAGGGGATGTTGCCCTTGTGTATCAAGGCAATCAGCTCCTGGTCAAGAATTCACAGAAGTACAATGACACTGTTTTATTTAGAGCACTGTTTCACATTTTAATACGTCAGGAAAGTGTTGGCGATTTTTAATGAAGGGGAGTACATTTGGTGAAACCGTGGTAAAATTCCATTTCAACCCCAGGTGATTTTGTAGAACAGTTTGAGCACGTATTTTAACACATCATTATTCATTGGGAGTTTGAGTTTTCGTTTTTCGACGAAGTGTAGTATTTTTTTTTAAACCGTTGTTAAACTTTACATTTAGTGTGAATGGACTACGTAGGGGTATTAAATCCCCAGGTGATACTGTTACTCTAGGCTAGTTAGGGGAAACTGAAACAGCGTTTTGTTTTTTTTTGGGTGTTTATTGTACATCGGGTTGGAGTCGGGCCTGGGGAAGCGTTTATCAAGACTGCACCGTGGGGCAAGCTTGTAATTCATCAGGACAGGTTGTGGTGGCGTACTGGATTTCGGTTATTTGTGTCTTGGTGACTTTGGTTAGGGTCACGGTAGGTCACCTGTTTTTGGTGACTCTGTATAATGGTTTTTAATTAGCTGAATCCTTGGTACAAAACGAGTGTTGACTGCACTGAAATTAGGAAAAACACCCAGACTTGAAAATGATATAGAAATTGTTAGAACTTGACACTGTTAAATGTATTATTCACAATAAGGGATATCTGTAACAGGCGTCCATTGGTGTCATCATTGAACGTCCACAATTTTTTGTCCACTGTGAAATCTTTGTTCAAAAGCCTGAAACCGTATTGGGACACTGTTAACATTTATTTTCCCCTGTCAAAAGGAGTTGGCCGATGTTCGGGAAAATGAGTTGGTGAAACACTGAAAAAAATTCCGATTTTCCCAGAGCTGTAGAACAGTATGAAAGTATTGTATTGAGTCATAACCAGCCCAATATGAAACCAAAATGTCTGTTTAGGCAAATGTTCCCAAGTAGTGGTTATAATGTTCATTTTTCAATGCCGTTAAGGACACACGATTTTAAAATAAAAACTCCTCAGATTCACAAAACCATCAGACCATCGGGATTGTTTCCGAGTGGCCCTCTTTGAACTCTTGGAATACGTATTAAATCCCACTGGAACATCCACCTACTGAATTTTTGAAATACTGAGAATTTGTATCCAAAGCGCTGTGAAAGGTAACAGGCAGGATTGATCGACTTTCCAAGTGGAAATAACGTTTAAATCTAAAAGAAATTTATAATTTGTAAAAAAACTCTGTTTAACCCAAATTGGAATTCAACAATGAATTGAGCTTGAGGCTTCTGGAAGAAGGAGACTCCAACCTCTATCGTGGAAATTCACACATGATAACGTAGTGTATATATTATCTAATGAAAGTTCCTTCAAACACTAGGGATAAACAAAATCATAAACGCCCCTTAGATATCTGAAGTGTAACTGCGCCAATGTTTTCATGACATGGAAATTTAGTGGTCACAAAGAAGATAGGACGCAGTTTTGCTACTGGTTTACATTCATATATTTCAGGGACAATGAGAGTTTTCGTTTTTTGATAGAATGCTGGGTATTAAGCCCTTCAAGACGGGCAGTTGGCTGACCGTCTCACTAAAGGGAGAGGTGGTCACGTATGATGGCCCTAGAGAGGCCAGGGTGGCTTAATGATTGTGGGCCCTAGGTAAGTATTGCCTAGGAAAGTGAAGATAACGTTCATCATCGATGTTTTGTTTTGGTGGTCAGGGTTAGAGAATTGTAGGGTCTGAGGGCTTAGTGTTGAGGGATTTAGGTAAATAAGTTTGAATTTTCGGAACTAGGGTAGGGTTCAGGCTCAGGTTAGGGGCCTAGGTTTAGGGTTTTAGGAATTAGAGGGATTAGGGACCGGGTTTAAGGGTCAGGGTGTAGTAATATTGGGAATTGTCAAAATGAAATGAGCTTCACAATCAAAATCAACTGGACAAATTGGAGTGTAAGCACTGGAGAAATGTTACATTTTTCCAAACTAGGGAAATATTTTTAGTACTGTAGCTACAACACACACTAGGAAATAACAATAATATTGCAATAGACTGAATATCAGTGAAAGTCCACACAATTTTGTCACTGCGAAATCTTGTTCAAAGAGCTGAGAACTGAGGTGTGACACGTTAATAATTTATTTTTTCCCTCTCCCCGTCATAAAGGAGTTGGGCGGATTTCCGGGAAAAGGATTTGGGTGAAACACTGAAAAAAAACATTCATTTTCCCTAGAGCTTATAGAGAAACTATTGAAAAGAAAAGTATTGAGAAAAATGAAACACAAAGGAAATTGAAAATGTACAGTTAGGCAAAGTGTTCCAAGTAGTATTTTAAATGTTGCATCTTCAAAGTAGCCGGAAATGACACCCTTGGATAAAAATAAAAACTCTCAGAGCTCAAAAACAACAGAAATCCAGCGGTGATGTTGTCAGAGTGGCTCTTTACCAGGAACTCTTGTAGGAAAAACGTTTTTAACCACCGGGAACATCTCTACTGGAATTTTGAAAAACTGAGAATTTGTATCCCAAAAGCGCTGAGTAAAGGTAGGGTAGTACCTTTCAAGTTGTAAAAACGTTTTAAAGGGAGTGGTATATTTTGTAAAAATCTAATGGCTGTTTTAAACGAACCAAAACTGGGAATTCACAATGCATATGAGCTTTGAGGCCTCTGGAAGAAGAGACTCGGCCAACTCGCGGAAAATTCACAATAATGATAAACCTAGTTATAATATACTAAAAAAGTGCCTCTCAAAACACTAGGATTGAATACATCAAAAAAAGGCCCCCTTAATATCTGTGGAACGCATTGTTTCTATGACGTGGAAAATTGATATTCGTGTTTCAAATGAGATAGAATAGATCCGAGTATTTGCTACTGGTTTACATGTCATACTTCAGGGGGAGACCCATGAATGATGATTTGGTCGGGGTTTTTTTGATATGAAAGGCGGTTTAGGCCCATTAAAACCGGAAAGTGGATGATTCGTCACACCTTAAGGGGGATGGGGGCCAACGTTGGGCAGGGCCCAAGTATGGACCCCCAGGTGATAATGAAAATTTGGTCCCAAGGGAATTTGCTATGGGAATGTTGAAAAACGTCCATCGAGGTTAGTTGTGGTGTTTAGGTTATAGAAATTTGGTTTGGGGCTATGTAGTGGGTAGGAGTAGGGGTTTTCAGGCTAGGTAATGGTCTCGATCATATTCCGTTAAGGCTGCTATATGTTTTTAGATTAAGGATTAATTGACTTTTAGACAAGGGTTATTGTCAGATGTAGTGAAAGTTAATAAGATTTATTGTGAAAAAATTCACAATTAATAGTGCTTCAATCACTGGACAAATTGGAGGGTACACTTGTAGAAATTTACATCTCCAAACTAGGAATCTATTTAGTGGTTTGCTTCAACACACAGGAATACAGAGTTGGTGGTTGGAACTGACATATCTAACGCACGATTGTGTCACTAGTTCGAGATGTGTTTTAGCTAGGCAAAACTCGTGTGTGTCAAACAAACGTGACCATTGGGTGACAACGGTTGGGGTGTTATGTTTTGGGGATGTCAAAAGCTAGATTGTGGTTATTGTGGAAAAATAAATGTGAGAATATTGGAGATGGTAATTTCATTTTCCTATACTGCAAATACGAGTGATGCGAAGTATTTGAGGAACTAAAATATGAATAGCAAAATGTCAGTTTATATACTTTTTGGTCCAAGTTAGTGTTTTATATGTGACATCTTTACGAGAAACGGTCGTTAATACAACCCTGAATAGTTACAAAGATATCGAAATTCTCATAGCTCAATAATCTACAGACCATTCATAGGTGTGTGTGGAGAGAGGATGCTCTGATAACTACTTTGGAATACGTTTATTACTCCACCAGAGGTAACCTCTCTACTAGAATTTTGAAAAATACATGGAGTAATTTGTATTTATAAGTCCAACAAGCCGCTGTGGAAAGTCAAGAGCCATAATGAAGTTCAAGTCGGTAATAATCGTTCTTTAAAGAGGTAGTTATGTTAGTGTAATTAAAACGTTTCTGTTTGAAGAAAAAGACCATAATTGTAGAGTTTCACGATGGATGAGCTATGAGGCTCTGGATGAAAGAAGTAGACTTCCAACTCGGGGGGGAAAAATTCACACATGGATGAACGCTAGAGTTAATGATCTTATAAAATTAGCCTCAAAACACTAGATAAACATCAAGAATGGCCCGTCTCTTTAAGATACATGTACAAGGCATTGTTTTCATAGATGTGGATATCGTATTCAAATGAGATATAACCGGAGTTTTGCTTAATGAGCTTACATTATTACTTCAAGGTACAATGAGTTGGACGTTTGTGATAGATAGTAGGTCGTTGCACATTAATCCGGAAGGTGATGGATGTACATTGGGGGCTAGGGGCCACGGGGGCAGGTCCAAGTGCCCAAAGGTGATTAATGATTTGGCACAGGGCATGTGGTAAATGGGCTTATAGTCATCGAGGTTTAGTTAGCCTGGTGTTTGGGTTAAGAATTTGGGCTTGGGGCTAGGGTTGGGGTTAGGAAAAGGGGGTCCGGGCTAGGTAGGGTTCGGGCTCAGGTTAGGGGTGGGTTTAGGGTTAGTATTTGAGGGTTAGGGTCGGGGTTGGGGTCTGGGTGTAGTAATTTTGGGTATTCACAATGAATGAGTTTCAATCATGGAAAAATTTGGGAGTTGGACACTGAAAATTTTAAACATCTCCATACTAGGAAATATTTAAAATGGCTCACACACTAGTAATACATATTCCAATAGACTTAATATCTGAACGTCACAATTTTTTGGTCACTGCGAAATCTTGTTCAAAAAGCTGAGAACCGAGTGTGACACTGTAACATTTATTTTTCCCGTTCAAAAGGAGTTGGCGTTTTGGGGAAAAATTTTTGATTGGGAAAGAAACACTGAAAAATTCATTTTCCCAGAGATTTATAACAGAAAGAAATTATGAAACATATGAAACCAAAATATCAGTGTAGGATTTTGTTCCAATTAGTGTTTTAATGTGCATTTACAATGCCGGTATGACACCCCGTGCTAAAATAAAAACTCTCAGAGCTCAAAACAACAGCCAGCAGGATGTCTCAAAAGTGGCTCTTGTAACTCTTGGAATACGTTTTTAAACCACCGGAAGATCTCTACTGAATTTTGAAATACTGAGAATTGTATCCAAAGGGGCTGTAAAAGGGTTTAGGATAGACTTTCATGTGGAAATTTAACGTTTAAAGCGTTGGTATTTTTTGGAAAAAAAAAACGCTGTTAACCAAATTGGAATTCACAATGAATGAGGCTCAGGCTCTGGAAGAACTTGGCCCCAACTCGGGAAATTCACAATGATTACCAAGTTAATATCTAAGAAAGGTGCCTCAAAACACTAGGGAAAAGGGTCAAAAAAGGCCCTTAATATCTGTAACGCTTTTTTTCATGACATGGAAATCGTGTACAAAGAAAAATAAAAGCAGTTTGCTACTGGTTACATTTAATATTTCCCAGGGAAAATTTAGTTTTCGTTTTTTAATAGAAGGCTGGTTAGGCCTTTAAAACCCGGGAAGTGATGACTCACTAGGGAGGGCCACCGATGAGGCCCTAGTGATCCCAGTGAAAAGGATTGGGGTCCCGGGGACTTGCTAGCCATGATGATGTCATCGAAGGTAGTTTTGGTTCAGGGTTAGAGAATATGGGCTGGGGCTAGGGTTTAAAGGGTTAGGATAAAACAGCGGGTTCGCCCTAGGTTCGTTCGGTCCCTCAGGTTAGGGCTAGTATTCGGGATGGGACGTCATACAGATCTTAGCTGCTAAGGGTTCAAGCTCACAGTGTAGCAATAAAGCGATTCAGCGTCGAATCAGGAGGGATCTGAGGGGCTAGAAATGCCGTGTGTTCAAATGAGAGTTTAGAAACTCCAGGGCTATCGATGCCTTTTACCCGCTATCCCCCCCCCTATCGAAATACATGTTTTGAATGGACTGTACTATCAGGTACACTCATATTTCTTCTACGCCGTCCTTTCATAACCGTTCTCGCGTTACGTAAAAACCATTAGTAGGTGCACACTGTTTAAAAAAAAAAACTGCCCCACACCACCATTGGCATTATTCGGTAATGCATGCCCCTCTCACCTGTAAGTAATACATATGTTACCTAAGGAGCTTCCAATCCCATAAAAAAAATATTCTCAACCACAACACTATTGACTCCATGCCCTGACAATCATAGGAGTCAGGGACTCTGACTCTTGCCATAACCATCGTATTTCTAGGTGTGCATTTACAATTGCCGCATCTTGGACCAAACATCCCATGCAGAATTCCACAAACTACCAGAGCTGAACAAACAAACATCCCAACAACCCGAGAACTAAATAGGTAAATATTTGAGAAAATAGGAAATTCATTTAAACACCGGGAACAATACACTGACATGTGAAATAACTGAAATTAGGATAATCCTCAATGAGCTCCAGTCGTCCTGTCTAGTATTCCTGAACAAGTGCTGAACACCAAAAAGATTTAAAAAAAGAGCTGGTTATATTATCACAACAATAAACCACATATTGAAAAAAAAAAAAAAAACCAAATTAGGAGGGAATCAGTGGAAATGGTCTTGAGAGGCCCATATGAAGAAATCGAGACTGTTCCATCTCCTATCTTGTCCGGGAAAAATCCAAATTTATAACCTAAAGGTTAAAATCTAAAAAATGCCTCAAACACTATAATTACCACAGAAAAGAGGGCCCTTAAATATTCTGTAAACCGCTTTCTTTCATGACATGGAAACCCGTGTTCAATAGAGAGAATAGAAGGCACTGGGAAGTTTGCTACTTCTTATATCTATAATTTCACATTCATGGGACAATGAATTGTACCTTTTTTAGATAGGAAAGGCTGGTCAGGAAGAAGTAAAAACCATAAGAAATGACGGCACTAATGAGAAAGTGCCACTTCCACAACCCTAGGAGCCCAGGTGATAATGATATCCGCGGGGACCTGCTAGCTAGTCAACATGTCACATCGAGGTGGCGTACCCCGGGTCAGGGTTAGAGTGATTGGACAATCATCACTAGGTTAGGGTTAGTATAAGAGTTGAGGAACTATAGGGGTACTGTTCAGGCTTCCAGGATAAGGCTAGTTCTGTTAGTTAGGAAAAGAGGATTAGGGACTTTAGGGTTAGGGTTCATATGTAGTATCTTCCCGGTATTGGAAGGTGCTACAGGTTTATGGGTTACAGAAGGTAGAGGTGATGGGCGGAGTTATTGCGAAGTTTCGCGGGGGGGGTAAATACCATTTGGCTGTTCAGGATTGGCTCTGCAAAATTGTTGGTGTGATAGTGGGGCTTGGGATCAAATGGGATAGTTTCGATCAGTGTCAATTGTGATGAGTGTACTAGGACATGCTTTGAGTCTTTTTTTATGGGGATATTTTTCTTCTTCAAAATCTCGCAACTAAGAAGAAGACTTTATATCGGTTTTCAGACATAGGAGAGCATTGACTGAAAACATTCTAACAAACGGATACATTTGCTCAAAAAACACAAACTGACAAGAATTTATCACCTTAGTGTGTAACTCAACAATTTCTTTGGTGACGCATTCCAATCTCATCTCTAAGATTACATTTGACTAGGATTAACGTCAACATTGGACTATTAATTCCTTTAGTGGTGAAGCTCACTACGAACCTTTTAGTCAACTAAAAATGTCTATACTATGTCTCAGTAGCTACTTCTTCTACTACAAACTACTTCTCGAGTGTAAGTGAGGGGGGGCTTGGTCACATCTTCACTTTTCATTTGAAGGTCCCTGTTTTCTGTTACTACACCCTGACTTTCAATTTACTTCCTGTATTTATCTGTTGCCTTAAAGACCTTATTTTTATTTTTTTTTTTTTCTTTGATTCTTTTTTTTTTTTTTTTAGTTCTTTTACTTTTTCTTTTTTTCTTTTTTTCAGAAAAGGTTTATTTTTTTTTACTTGATTTTTTTTTTTTTTTTTTTGTTTTTTCTTTTTTTTTTTTTTATTTTTTTACTTGTTTTTTTTGGGTGTGGGGGGGGGGGGGTGAACTATACTTTTTTAGAAATCATTTTTTATTACATTAGCTTTTTTTTTTTTTTTTTCCTTTTTGACTGGGGGGGTTGTTATTTGTACAGTGGGCGCGGTTAGGAGCTGATTTTACCTCGGGAGATATTGAGTTGGTGCATCACATTACTGAAAAATTTCATTTTACCCTTATTTATTCATATTTTTACTTTCCTCATGAGAGGGGGGTAAATTGTATAGGGCAGGTTTTGTGGGCGACTATATACTTATAAAAATCAAAATAACTCAGCAGGAGTCTAGGGTGATCCAAGTACTTGGGGGTGGAAAAAAAAAGCGGGATGCTAAAAAAAAATAAAAATTTGCTTTGAAACATCTTGTAATACGTATTTTTTTGGAACAAGCCAGGATGGGACACTACCTCTATGTTGCTAAATTTTTAAAAAGGTCTCAGAATTTGGTATCAAAAAAAAAAACAACAGGTAGGCATAGTAGCACATTTCAAGTCACAGGGGTAAACACCACAGCATCAGTATTGTCTGGTTTATTTGAAAAAACTCTTGTTTATTACACTTGGTCAACTTTCTTTGTGTTTTGGGGATTACTTTCCCTTTTTTTTTGTTCTTTTTTTTGGGAGAAAGAGACGGGGGGATTTACCAACATAACTAGGAACAAGGCCTTTAAGGGGTCAAAAGGTCATTTCGATAACATTTAGGCGTTAAAATTTTTAAGGGGGGGGGGGGGGGCTGGAGACGGTTAGGATCTACACTGAATAAAATGTGGGGGGGGATTACAGTTTTAATATCAGTAACCGACGCCTTATGCAAGGGTGGGGGATGGGGACCTTATTCCCATTTTTCAAGAAGGGGGGGGCGGTGTCTATTCTTTACTTGGGGGTTGGGGCTCATTTCAAAAAAAAAAAAAGTGGAGGTTGGTAACTTAAAACCACTGAAACAAGGGCAAAAATTTAGAGGGTATGTTTGGGGAAATCATAAGATAAAAGACCCCAGAGGAAACACGGCTGTTTTAAAAAAAAAGGGTACATAAAAAATAAAATTTATATTAGGATGTCCGTTTCCTAATTGTTGCCCCAACCAACCCCGGTTATTCAAGAGGCCCTCGTATTCGGTTTGACCTACCGCGAACTCCCCCAAATTTACCGCTTATTTTAACAAACAGAGGACCCCAAGCGGGAATCGTTTTTTTCAAAGTGGGGCCCCTTTGATATCAACTCAATGGAATTTACGTTTTTTGTACCCTCTAACAACCCACCTAGGGGAATTTGGGAAAAATTAACTCACGGAAATTTTTGTGTTCCACAACTGGTGGTGCTGTTGAAAAAAAACATGGGATTTCCTAGGTGGTAATAAACCGGTACCAGGGGGCTTTTTTAATATTTGTAAAAAAAAAAACCACTGTTTTAGGGGGGGGTAGCTGGGGTCCATTTACAAGGGGGCATTTGGGCTTGAGGGGGGGGGGGGGGGGTGGGGGGGGGGGGGGGGGGGGAATTGGTTCGGGCAAGGTAGCGGTTCAAAATTCAGGTTAGGGGGGGGTTTGGGGGGGGTTAACAGAGGGGGATGAAGTTATTATAATTGTTTTTATTTATTTATATTATTTTTTTAATTTATATTTTATATAGTATTTCATTAGAAAATAATATATATTTATCATTATTTACAAATTATTTTATCACATGTTTTATTTTATATTAGATTACATATTTTTTTCTATATATTTTTTTTATTTTATTTTATTTTATATACCCCCCTAATATTCATTTTCCCAAAGATTTAATGGGCATACCAATTTTGAAAAAAAAAATTTTTTGTCATATTATTTTTTTTTTTTATCAACATTATATAATATAAAAAATTATATATAATAAGAATTTATATATCTATATAGATATTTATAAATTATATTTATACTTTTTATTATATTAAAAAAGGGCAATATTATTTTTTATTATTTATTAAAACTATTGGGTTAAGTATAGTATTTATTTTATATTATTCTTGGGTATTAATTTTTTATGATATTTTTTTTATACCAAGGATGTATTTACAATGATAATTATTTTACAAATTATATAAGATATATATCTTTTAATGGAAGCAAAAAATGGTTATATATAAATTTTATTTTATTCAGTAGCGTTTTAAAACAACATTTTTTATGGGTTAATGGGGGTCGGGATACTAAATTAATTATCCCCTAGGGCTTATTACACCATATTTCTTTTTTTATTAATATTATTGCTCTTAAATTTTTTCTATTCATAATATTTATAATGTACTTTTATTAGGGGGGGGGATTGATTTTATTATATTATTAAATTTTTATTTATAAGAATTAGCATAATTTTTATAATTAATTTTACATTTTTCCCAGTGGTTAGGGGGGGGGGGGTACAATATGGGGTTTTAATATAATATTTAATTTTAGGATATAAATTAAAAGGGGGGGGGGGGGGTGGGGGGGGGGAAATAGGGGGGGGGGGGAAATTTTATATAATAATTATTTATATAGATGCTATTGGAATGAAAAATGGGGGGGGGGTGGTGATACAATATAGGGGGGGGTGGGGAATGGGGGGGGGGGATTACGCTACTGAAGCAATATGTGTTAGTGGGGGGGGGATATCAAATGGGGGGGGTATGGGGGGGGGGGGGGAAAAATTTTTCAAAGGCCTCAAAAAATATACCTGGGGAATTGTATTAAAAGGGGTTTAGATGGGGGTAGGGGGGGGAGGTATTATATAATATGACATATAAATCTGATTTATGCTAATACTGGGGGTGGGGTATATTTTAAGGGGGGGGGGGGGGGGAGGGATAGAGGGGCAAGGTAATAATAGTTATTATTGATATATTGTATTTTATTAATAAAATCCCCAAAAAAAGAAAAAAATAAATTTAAAGCGACGTAGTATAAGGGGTGGATAGGGTGCCCCGGGGGGTGGGGAAATCCCATAAGTGGGGCCCATGTTGAATGGGGAGAATATATAATATTAGCCCGAGGGTTATAGGTAATTATTAAAGGGGATTGAAACCGTGGGGGAATAAAGTTGTGGTGTAGGGGCGGGAAATCGGGGTTGGGGAGGTCGGGGGACGGGGGGTGGGGGGGGGGGGGGGGGGGTTTTATATATACGGGGGGGATGGGGGTTGGGGGTTTATATAGGGGAGGGGGGTGGGGGGGGGGGGTATTAGGGTATTTTTAGGGGATGGGGGGGGGGTGGATGGGGGGGGGGACAGGGGGGGTCAGGTATGCTTGGGGTGTTTATGATTTATGGGGTATAGATTTGGGGGGGGGGGGCGGCTGGTTTTATGATGACGTGTGTGGTTTTTAAGGGGGGGAGGTTAGGTGGATGAGAGATCTTTATATTTCGGGAACTGGGGGGGAGGGGGGGGGGGGGGGTGGGGGGGGGAGCTAGGGGTCATAAAATTTGGTTAGTGGGTTATATAATTTTTGTGAGGGTTTTTTTTTTTTTGTATTTTTTTAATTATTGCCGTTTAATTTATTGTTGCTTGTTTTTATTTTTGTTTTTGTTTTTTTATTATTGTTTATTTTTTTTTTATTGTGATCCCGCTCCCATTTTTGTGGGTTTATTATTTGGCCGGTTAATTTTTTTTTGTGAAAAAGGTTATTTGGGTAAAGGTTGGGTGTCGGGGGGGGGGCTGAAAATAATTGGGGGGGGGGGGGGGGGGGGAAATGTTTTTGTTATGGTGGGTATTATGGGGGTGGAGGGTGAAATATATATATGTTTGGAGTGGGGGTGAGGGGGTATGGGGTGGGGGGGGGGGCAAGGCTGAGTTATGATACCAAGGATTTGGTTGTGGTATATATGAGGGGGGGGGGGGGGAGGTGGGTTATATGGGGGGTGCGGGGAGGGGAGGGGGTATAATAAATATTATGATAGAAGTGGCAAAAATTTAATAGAGGGGTATATTAGTGGGTGGGAGGGGGGTGGGTCGGGGGGGGGAAAATGGGCGGAGAGGGGGGGGGAGGGGATGGGAGGGGACGGGCGGTGGGGGGGGGATATCTTGGGGGGGAATTTAGGTGAGGGGGGGGGCGGGGGGGCGGAGGGTTTATATATAAATTAATGTGCGGGTAATTTTTAAAGGATAAAATTATATTTTTTTTTATATTTTATATAATAGGTGCATTTTTTAAGTGTCGAGGGGGGGGGGGGTGGGGGGGTGGGTGGGGTAAGGGGCGGGGTTTGGGGGGGGGGGGGGTTTGGGTAAAATAAAAATTTATATATGGGGGGGGGGAAGGGTGGGTGGGGGGGAGGCCTATGGGGGGGGAGGAAATATGGGGGCGTGGGGGGGGGGGGGGGTCGGATGGGAGCGCGTGGGATTTAATATCCCTATATTATATAATGGGGACGGGCCTACAAATAACTATGGGTAGTGGGCGCGGATTGGGGGGGGGTTAATAATTATTGGGCAACGATTTATTTATTCATTTGGGAGGATATTACGTTCCAATAATATATTATAGGGTAGTATAGTATTGGGTCTACGTTTTAATATTATAAAATACCAAGTGATAAACCAAATTGAGTAAATCCCATTTTTGGGCGAATGGGGGGTTTTTAGGCTTTTAAAATTAAATATTTTGGGGGGGTGTGGGGGGGGGGAAAGGGGGGGGGGGAGGGGACGGGGGCGCTGGGGTGGGGGATTAGAAGGTGGAAGGGGGGGGTATATGGGCCCCCCCCAGGGCGGGTTATTATGAGTGAAGACGTGATGTCGGGGGTATGATTATTTATTTTTTGGTGTTCCCCCAGGGATTATAGAAGAAAATGGGGCCTTGGGTGGCAGTGGGTTAGGGTATAGTAAATAAGATTTCTCCCCGATAGGTAGGGTTTAGGGTCCGTTAGTTATTTTCCTGGGTTGCTAGGTTTAGGTTAGGATTATGAGGACTAGGGAAGGGTTTAGGAGTTCCAGGTGTAGTAATATTTGGAATTCACAATGAATGAGGGAGATTCAATCACTGGACAAAAATTGGAGGTGTAGCACTGAGAATTTACATCTCCAGGGGGAACTATGGGAAATATTTAGTAATGTGCTTCACACAACTAAGGAATACATATTCCAATAGACTGAATATCTGAAACGTCACAATTTTTGTCAAGTGCCGAAATCTTGTTCAAACAGCTGAGAACCGATGTGGACACTGTTAACATTTAATTTATCCCGTCAAAAGGAGTTGGCGTTTTCGGAAAAATGAGTTTTGGTGAAACACTGAAAAATTCATTTTCCTAGAGCTTGGGAACAGAACAGTAATTGAAAAGTATTGGGGGAACAATATGAAATCAAAATGTCAGTTATGGCTAGGGGTTCCAAGTAGTTGTATTTAATGTGCATTTACAAAAGCGGTATGACACCCGTGTTAAAATAAAAATAAAAACTCTCAGAGCTCAAAACAACAGACCAGCAGAAAATGGTGTCAGAGTGGCTCTTGAACTCTTGGGAATACGTTTTACCACCGGAACATCTCTACTGAAATTTTTGAAATACTGAGAATTTGTATCCAAAAGCGCTGGTTGAAAGGTAGGGGGGATAGAACTTTTCAAGTGGGGAATAACGTTTAAAGAAAGGTGGGGGTATTTTGTAAAAAAAAAACGCTGTTTAACCAAATTTGGGAGAATTCACAAATGTATGAGCTTTGAGGCTCTGGGAAGAAGAGAACTCCAACTCGGGGAAAAATTCACAATGATAACCTAGGGGATAATATCTAAAAAAGTGGCCTCAAAAACTAGGGATACAATCAAAAAAGGCCCCTTAATATCTGTGTAATGCATTTGTTTCAATGACGTGGAAAATTCGTGTTCAAATGAAGATAGAAAAACCGAGTTTTGCTACTGGTTACATTTCATACTTCAGGTACAATGAAGTTGGGCGTTTTTGATATTTGATAAGTAGGTTATGGTTATTAGGCCCATTTAAAATCCGGAAGTGATGAATGTCACCAGGGGGGTGGGCCACGTGGGCAGGGCCAAGTGACCCCAGGTGATAATGATTTGGCCCAGGGACCTGCTGAAATGAAAACGTCATCGAGGTTAGTTGTGGTGTTATAGGGTTAGAGAATTGGGTTGGGGCTAGGGGGTTAGGGTTTAGGATAAGGGTTCAGGGCTAAGTGTAGGGTTCAGGGCACAGGTTAGGGCTAGGTTAGGGGTTAGGATTAGAGGGTTAGGGGTTTAGGTTTAGGGTCAGGGTATAGTAATATGGAAATTCACAATGAATGAGCTTCAATCACTGGACAAATTGGAGTGTAGCACTGAGAATTTACATCTCCAACTTGGAAATATTTAGAAATGTGCTTCACAACACTAGGAATACATAATCCTAATAGACTGAATATCTGAAACGTCACAATTTTGTCACTGCGAAAAACTCTTTTCAAAACAGCTGAGAACCCAGAGTGTGACACTGTTAACATTTATTATTTTTTCCCGTCAAAAGGAGTTGGCTTTTTCGGGGAAAAAATTGAGTTGGTGAAACACTGAAAAATTCATTTTCCCTAGAGCTGTAGAACATAATGAAAGTATTGAAACAAGTATGAAATCAAAATGTCAGTTAGGCTATTGTTCCAAGTAGTGTTTTAATGTGCATTTACAAAAAAGTATGACACCCGATTGTTAAAATAAAAACTCTCAGAGCTCAAAACAACAGACCAGCGGATGTGTCAAGTGGCTCTTGAACTCTTGGAATACGTTTTACCACCGGAACATCTCTACTGAATTTTGAAATACTGAGAATTTTGTATCCAAAGCGCTGTGAAAGGTAGGATAGACTTTCAAAGTGGTAATAACGTTTAAAAGAGCTGGTATATTTGTAAAAAAACGCTGTTTAACCAAATTGGAATTCACAATGAATGAGCTTGAGGCTCTGAAGAAGGAGACTCCAACTCGGGAAATTCACAATGATAACCTAGGTTAATATCTAAAAAGTGCCTCAAACACTAGGATACATCAAAAAAGGGCCCTTAATATCTGTAGCGCATTGTTTCATGACGTGGAAAAATCGTGTTCAAAATGAAGATAAACCGAGTTTGCTACTGGTTACATTTATACTTCAGGACAATGAGTTGGCGTTTTTTGATAGGATAGTAGGTTATGCCATTAAAACCGAGTGATTGACGTCACCAAGGGAGGGCCACGTAGGGAGGCCCAAGTGATCCCAGTGATAATGATTTGGCCCAGGGAGTTGCTAGGAGTGAATGAAAACGTCATCGAGTTAGTTTTGGTGTTAGGTTAGAGAATTGGGTGGGGCTAGGGTTAGGTTAGTATAAGGTTCGGACTAGGTAGGGTTCAGGCACAGGTTAGGGCTAGGTTAGGTTAGGATTAGGTTAAGACAAGGTTAGGGTCAGGTGTAGTAATATTTGGGTATTCACAATTGAATGGGAGCTTCAATCACTGGACAAATTGGAGTGTAGCACTGAGAATTTACATCTCCAGACTAGGAAAATATTTAGAAATGTGCTTCACACACTAGAATACATATTCTAATAACTGAATATCTGAACGTCACAATTTTTGTCACTGCGAAATCTTGTTCAAACAGCTGAGAACCGAGTGTGACACTGTTAACATTTATTTTTCCCGTCAAAAGGAGTTGGCGTTTTCGGAAAATGATTGGTGAAACACTGAAAAATTCATTTTCCTAGAGCTGTAGAACAGTATGAAAGTATTGAGAACAATATGAAATCAAAATGTCAGTTAGCTATTGTTCCAAGTAGTGTTTTAATGTGCATTTACAAAGCCGTATGACACCCGTAGTTTAAAATAAAAACTCTCAGAGCTCAAAACAACAGACCACAGGGTGTGTCAGAGTGGCTCTTGAACTCTTGGAATACGTTTTTACCACCGAACATCTCTACTGAATTTTGAAATACTGAGAATTTGTATCCAAAGCGCTGTGAAAGGTAGGATAGACTTTCAAAGTGGTAATAACGTTTAAAGAGAGCTGGTATATTTGTAAAAAAACGCTGTTTAACCAAATTGGAATTCACAATGAATGATGAGCTTGAGGCTCTGGAAGAAGAGACTCCAACTCGGAAATTCACAATGATAACCTAGTTTAATATCTAAAAAGTGCCTCAAACACTAGGGGATACATCAAAAAAAGCCCTTAATATCTGTAACGCATTGTTTCATGACATGGAAATCGTGTTCAAATGAGATAGAACCGAGTTTGCTACTGGTTACATTCATACTCAGGTACAATGAGTTGGCGTTTTTGATAGAAGGCTGGTTAGCCCATTAAACCGGAAGTGATGATGTCACCAAGGGAGGGGCCACGTAGCAGGCCCAAGTGATCCCCAGATGATAATGATTTGGCCCAGGGGACTGCTAAAATGATGACGTCATCGAGTTTTTTGGTGTCAGGTTTTAGAATTGTTGGGGCTAGGTTAGGGTTAGGATAAGGGTTTTCGACTAGGTAGGGTTTCAGGCTCAGTTAGGGCTAGTTTAGGGTTAGGATTAGAGGATAGGACAGGGTTAGGGTCAGGTGTAGTAATATTGGGAATTCACAATGAATGACTTCAATCACTGGACAAATTGGAGTGTAGCACTGAGAATTTACATCTCCAACTAGGAAAATATTTAGTAATGTGCTTCACACACTAGAATACATATTTCTAATAGACTGAATATCTGAACAGCACAATTTTGTCACTGCGAAATCTTTTCAAAAGAGCTGAGAACCGAGTGTGACACTGTTAACATTTATTTTTCCCGTCAAAAGGAGTTGGCGTTTTCGGGAAAATGAGTTGGTGAAACACTGAAAAAATTCATTTTCCTAACTGTAGAACATATGAAAGTATTGAGAACAATATGAAATCAAAATGTCATTAGCTATGTGTTCCAAGTAGTGTTTTAATGTCATTTACAAACCCTATGACACCCGTGTTAAAATAAAAACTCTCAAGCTCAAAACAACAGACCAGCGCGGATGTGTCAGAGTGGCTCTTGAACTCTTGAAATACGTTTTACCACCGAAACATCTCTACTGAATTTTGAAATACTGAGAATTTGTATCCAAAGCGCTGTGAAAGGTAGATAGACTTTCAAGTGGTAATAAACGTTAAAGAGAGTGGTATATTTGTAAAAAAACGCTGTTTAAAACCAAATTGAATTCACAATGTATGAGCTTGAGCTCTGAAAGAAGGAGACTCCAACTCGGAAATTCACAATGATAACCTAGGTTAATATCTAAAAAGTGCCTCAAACACTAGGATACATCAAAAAAAGGCCCTTAATATCTGTAACGCATTTTTTCATGACGTGGGAAATCGTGTTCAAATGAAGATAGAACCGAGTTTGCTACTGGTTACATTCATACTTCAGGTACAATGAGTTGGCGTTTTTGATAGAAGTAGTGGTTAGGCCCATTAAACCGAAGTGATGATGTCACCAAGGGGAGGGGCCACGTAGGAGGCCCAAGTGACCCCAGGTGATAATGATTTGGCCCAGGGACCTGCTGGAAAACGAAACAGCATCGTTTTTGTGTGTTAGGGTTAGAGAATTGGTTGGGCTAGGTTAGGTTAGGATAAGGTTCAGGCTAGGTAGGTTCAGGCTCAGGTTAGGGCTAGGTTAGGGTTAGGATTAGAGAGGGTTAGGACAGGTATTAGGGTCAGGGTGTAGTAATATTGGGAGATTCACAATGAATGAGCTTCAATCACTGGACAAATTGGAGTGTAGCACTGAGAATTTACATCTCCAGACTAGGGAAATATTTAGTAATGTGCTTCACACACTAGGAATACATATTCCAATAGACTGAATATCTGAACAGCACAATTTTGTCACTGCGAAAATCTTGTTCAAACAGCTGAGAACCGAGTGTGACACTGTTAACATTTATTTTTTCCCGTCAAAAGGAGTTGGCGTTTTTCGGAAAATGAGTTGGTGAAACACTGAAAAATTCATTTTCCCTAGAGCTGTAAAACAGTATGAAAGTATTGAGAACAATATGAAATCAAAATGTCAGTTAGGCTAGTGTTCCAAGTAGTGTTTTAATGTGCATTTACAAAGCCGGTATGACACCCCTGTGTTAAAATAAAAACTCTCAAGCTCAAAACAACAGACCAGCGGGATGTGTCAAGTGGCTCTTGAACTCTTGAAATACGTTTTTACCACCGAAACATCTCTACTGAATTTTGAAATACTGAAATTTGTATCCAAAGCGCTGTGAAAGGTAGGATAACTTTCAAGTGGTAATAACGTTTAAAGAGCTGGTATATTTGTGTAAAAAACGCTGTTTAACCAAATTGGAATTCACAATGAATGAGCTTGAGGCTCTGGAAGAACGAGACTCCAACTCGGGAATTCACAATGATAACCTAGGTTAATATCTAAAAAGTGCCTCAAACACTAGGGATACATCAAAAAAGGCCCTTAATATCTGTAACGCATTGTTTCATGACATGGAAATCGTGTTCAAATGAAGATAGAACCGAGTTTGCTACTGGTTACATTCATAACTCAGGGTACAATGAGTTGTCGTTTTTGATAGATAGTAGGTTAGCCATTAATATCCGGAAGTGATGATGTCACCAAGGGAGAGGGCCACGTAGGGCAGCCCAAGTGACCCCAGGTGATAATGATTTGGCCCAGGGGACCTGCTAGGAGTGAAAACGTCATCGAGTTAGTTTTTGGTGTTAGGGTTAGAAAATTGGCTTGGGGCTAGTGTTAGGGTTAGATAAAGGTTCAGCTAGTAGGGTTCAGGCTCAGGTTAGGGCTAGTTTAGGTTAGGATTAGAGGGTTAGGGGACAGGTTAGGTCAGGGTGTAGTAATATTGGGTAATTCACAATGAATGAGCTTCAATCACACTGGACAAATTGGAGTGTAGCACTGAAATTTACATCTCCAGACTAGGAAATATTTAGTAATGTGCTTCACACACTAGAATACATATTCCAATAGACTGAATATCTGAACAGCACAATTTTGTCACTGAGCGAAATCTTGTTCAAACAGCTGAGAACCGAGTGTGACACTGTTAACATTTATTTTTTCCCCGTCAAAAGAGTTGGGCGTTTTCGGAAAATGAGTTGGTGAAACACTGAAAAATTCATTTTCCTAGAGCTGTAGAACAGTATGAAAGTATTGAGAACAATATGAAATCAAAATGTCAGTTAGGCTAGTTGTTCCAAGTAGTGTTTTAATGTGCATTTACAAAGCCGGTATGACACCCGTGTTAAAATAAAAACTCTCAGAGCTCAAAACAACAGACCACAGGTGTGTGTCAGAGTGCTCTCTTGAACTCTTGGAATACGTTTTACCACCGAACATCTCTACTGAATTTTGAAATACTGAGAATTTGTATCCAAAGCGCTGTGAAAGTAGGATAGACTTTCAAGTGGTAATAACGTTTAAAGAGTGGTATATTTGTAAAAAACGCTGTTTAACCCAAATTGGAATTCACAATGTATGAGCTTGAGGCTCTGAAGAAGGAGACTCCAACTCGGGAAATTCACAATGATAAACCTAGTTAATATCTAAAAAGTGCCTCAAACACTAGGATACATCAAAAAAGGCCCTTAATATCTGTAACGCATTGTTTCATGACATGGAAATCGTGTTCAAAAGAATAGAACCGAGTTTGCTACTGTTACATTTATAACTCAGGACAATGAGTTGTCGTTTTTGATAGAAGGCTGTATTAGCCATTAAACCGAAGTG
The DNA here is from genome assembly GCA_025583905.1 of Ia io. NCBI lineage: Eukaryota > Metazoa > Chordata > Mammalia > Chiroptera > Vespertilionidae > Ia > Ia io. The sequence continues at coordinate 13,276 of JAJQQW010001696.1, read as the reverse complement.
ATGACGTCACTAAGGAGAGGCCACGTAGGAGGCCCTAGTGATCCCAGGTGATAATGATTTGGCCCAGGAGTTGCTAGAAATGATGACGTCATCGAGGTTAGTTTTGGTGTCAGGTTAGAGAATTGGGCTTGGGCTAGTGTTAGGTTTAGGATAAGGTTCCGGACTAGGTAGGTTTCAGGCTCAGGTTAGGGCTAGGTTAGGTTAGGATTAGAGGTTAGGGACAGGGTTAGGGTCAGGGTGTAGTAATATTGGAATTCACAATGAATAGCTTCAATCACTGGACAAATTGGAGTGTACACTGAGAATTTACATCTCCAGACTAGGGAAATATTTAGTAAATGTGCTTCACACACTAGAATACATATTCCAATAACTGAATATCTGAACACACAATTTTGTCACTGCGAAAACTTGTTCAAAACAGCTGAAACCCGAGTGTGACACTGTTAACATTTTTTTTTTCCCGTCAAAAAGGATGCGTTTTTTCGGGAAAATGAGTTGGGTGAAACACTGAAAAATTCATTTTCCCAGAGCTGTAGAACAGTATGAAAGTATTGAGAACAATATGAAATCAAAATGTCAGTTAGGCTATTGTTTCCAAGTATGTTTTTAATGTGCATTTACAAAGCGGTATGACACCCGTGTTAAAATAAAAACTCTCAGAGCTCAAAACAACAGACCAGCAGGATGTGTCAGAGTGGCTCTTGAACTCTTGGAATACGTTTTACCACCGAACATCTCTACTGAATTTTGAAATACTGAGAAATTTGTATCCAAAGCGCTGTGAAAGGTAGGATAGACTTTCAAGTGGTAATAACGTTTAAAGAGGTGGTATATTTGTAAAAAACGCTGTTTAACCCAAATTGGAATTCACAATGTATGAGCTTGAGCTCTGGAAGAAGAGACTCCAACTCGGAAATTCACAATGATAACCTAGGTAATATCTAAAAAAGTGCCTCAAACACTAGGATACATCAAAAAAGCCCTTAATATCTGTAACGCATTGTTTCATGACGTGAAATCGTGTTCAATTGATAGAAGTAGGTTATGCCATTAAAAACGAGTGATACGTCACTCATTAAGGGGAGGCCACGTGGCAGCAAAGTGACCCCAGTGATAATAGATTGGGCCCAGGACCTGCTAGAAATTGATCGACTGTCATCGAGGTTAGTTTTGGTGAATTAGGTTAGAGAATTTTGGGTTTCGGCTAGGATTAGGGTTAGTAATAAGTGTTCACCTAGGTAGGTTCAGGCACAGGTTAGGCACAATTTTTAGGTAGGATTAGAGGGTTAAACCCCATTAGACCGTTAGGGTCAGGTTGTTGTAGGAAAATTGTTATTCACAATGAATGAGACTTCAATCACTGTGAAAAATTGGAGTGTATCACTGAAATTTACATTCTCCAGACTAGGAAATATTTATAAATGTGCTTTCACTACACTAGGAATACATATTCCAATAGAGCTGAATATCTTGAAACAGCACAATTTTGTTCACTGCAGCTCTCTGAAAATACTTGGTTGCAAAGTAGTATAGAAACTCGAGTGGGACAACTGTAAAAAGCATAATTATTTAAAACCACGTCAAAAGGAGTTGGCCTTTTCCGATAAATGAGTTGGTGAAACACACTGAAAACCTATTCCATTTTTTCCTTAAGCTGTAGAACAGTATAAAAGTATTGACTGTAATCTTTGAATAATCAACCATGATCAGTTACATTCATAGTTCATACAAGTAGTGTTGTTAATGTGCATGCCATACCATGAATGTCACCAAGGACCACTGACATTCAGCCCAATGTGGAAAATAAATTTCTCAGACCTCTAAGATACAAAGATCATTAGTTTATAGTTTCTGCATGGCTCTTTAGTTACTAATTTCGATATTCACAGTTTTTAGTTATTAAAGAACAATATTCTAACATATAATTTGGAAATACTGAGAACCACTTTGTATCACAAACATCGCAAGAGAAAGTGAAACATGTCTAGCACACTCGCTAATCTAAGAGGTAATAACATAAAAAAGAGTTGGATATCATTTGTAAAACTGCAACGCCTGTTTTATTTTTCCCATCAATTGGAAAAGTTCAAAACTGAAATATTCATTCTGAGGCTCTGTTGAAACTAGACAATAACAACTCGAAAATTCAGTTACAATGATTCCACAGTGTTTTATTCATCTAAGAAAAGTGGCCTCTTTTAAAAACGCCTCAGTGGGAATAAACAACATTATGTCAAATCTCACAGGCCTTAATCTTTTTATCTGTAACTGAATTTTGTTTGTACCAAACCTGTATTAATAGAACTTGACAGTCCGTACAATAGAGGCTGCATATTTACTTGGTTGAAAAAAAAACCATGACTTTCCAATAAATCTTGAGCCTGACGCATGGGATATAATGGACGTTTTTCAATATAGATTTAGAGAGATGTGGGGATAGGGACCATTAATAAATCAAAAAAAAGTGATTATTTAACCATTGTATTAGAAACTCGTGTACAAAAAACTAAGAATTGGCCACTAGGTTATAATAAACAATATTTAATTTTGATAATATTTACCATAAACCAATAAGATTCACAAAAAGCCATGACCCATGACCCATATAAGGTTAGTTTCTAATGTGGAGTGTTTTGAATTAAAATTGGGCATAATTAGGGTTCAATAGTAAGTTCACTATGCTGTTTAGGTTCAGGCTCTAGGTAAAGCATAATATGATGTTATATTTTTCACAATGAATACTTAGGACCAAATTAGGGTTTGATTACACATTAATTATTGGGTGATCACAAGGAGATATGAGCTTCAATGCACTGATACAAATTAGATAATGTAGACTATCACACAAATTTTCACATCTCCAGACTAGGGGAACTAAACCCATTTACAATTTAAACATTTATTTTTCCTTCAGCAATTCTATTCGAAAAGGACGAAACTGTGCAAATTCATACGTAACTTAAACTACTAAAAATTAAACAATAAATTAAAATTCAGTACTATTGCTCATATTTTAACTTCAATACAATCCGTAAGACATCCGTTTAAAATAAAAGACTCTCAACTGGAAACAACAGACCAATGTTCAATGCTCAAAACTCTTAATACTTATAGGACCACCCAACACCTACTGAATTGTCTACGAAATTCGTGTATCCCAAACGTTGTAAAACTTTCATCGTAATAATTTTAAAAACTGGCGTTATAAACACCTTTTAAAAGGCTAATTAATTCACAATAAACCTACCTAAGTATGAACTCGAAAATTCAGGATTAACCATTAATAAATAAGTCTACAAACACTGACAGATAAAATTAATATCTGTAACAATGTGTTTCAATAAAAACTCGTTTCAATAGATAAACCAATTTCTACTGAATTACATTCATAATTCATACAAGTTTCGTTATGTAATCATATAATTAGCCATTAACCGAATTATCAGTAAGGGAGCCACTGCACCCCAATGACCCCATATAATGATCTCCGAGCCTCAAAAACAACAAGACCAACGGTTTGTCAAGAATTTTTTTGGCTATTGAAGATCACTACAATAGTCTTGTTTACGCACTTAAACATCTATTACTCCGAATTTTGTAATACTGAGAAATTTGTTATCCAAACATCGCTGTTAGAAAGTAGGATGATAAGAACATTCAAGTCCAGTATAATAACGTATTAAAGAGTATTTTCATATCTAGTAAAAAACACTAAACCTATAATCTGTCAATTGGTTTCCCTTCACAATTCATATGAGCTTTGTAGCTCGAAAAATTCACTCCAACTCAAATGTCATACAATTTCACAACCTAGGTAAAATTCAGAGCTATCTAAAAGTGCCAATAAACACTAGGGATACATTCCGGTTAAAAGACCTACTCCTAATATGACTAATAATGCTGTTGATATTTCAAGTGCGCTGAAATTGTATACGTTAGAAATATCGAGACCGACTTGCTACTGATACATATTTTAACTCAACAATAGATTGGATCGTTTAATATGATAAATACTATATTTGTAAAAAATGCTGTTAAACCGCCAAGTGAGTTCACTATCACTAAGAGAAGGGGCCAACTATGGCAGAATCCCAAGTGATCCCATGAGAATAATGATTTGCCCCCAGTTACATGCTGGCTAGATTGATAGACGTCATCGAGTTTATTTTAGAGATGTCAGGGTTAGAAGAATAGCCATTTTGGGGGCTAGTTTAAGGGTTAGATAAGTCGTTCAGTAGCTAGTAATGGTTCAGGCTCATGTTCAGGGCTCTGTTAGGTGAGGTTAGTTTAGATTAGTGAGAATAGGTCGATTGTAATATCTCAGGTGTAGTAATATTGGGAATAGTCACAAAGAATGCCTAGCTGTCAAGTGAATGATTTTAGCTGTGGAGGCACACAGAATTTATATCTCCAACTATGGAAAATATTTATTAATAATGTGCTTCACACAACACAATATTACATATTTCCAAATATACTGAACTAATATCTAACAGATATTCACAATTTTGATGCATAGTCTTGTGGCGAAAATCTTGTTCAAATACAGGCTGAAACCGAGTTCAAAAAACGACACTGAGACAATTGAACATTTATTTTTCCCTCCTGCGAGAGTTGGCGTTTTCGAAAATGAGTTGGTAAACACTAAAAATTCATTTTCCTAACCTTATAAACATATGAAAAGTATGAAACAATAAAAATCAAAATGTCATTAGGTCTATGTTCAAATGTTTTTAATGCATTTACAATGCCGTATGAATCCCTTGGTAAAATAAAAACTCTCAACTCAAACCAAACAACGACCAGTTCGTGTGTCAAAGGGTGGCTCTTGTACGGCTGAATACTTTAACCCACCGGCTATACTCTCACTTGATGTATTGAAATCACTGAAAATTGTAATCCAAAGCGCTGTGAAAGGGTAGATAGAATACGTTTCAAGTGGTAAATAACGTTTAAAGATTGGGTATAATTTGGTAAAATAACCTGTTTTAATAAAATCAACCCAAATTGGGGAATTCACAATGTATAGAGCTTGAGCTCTGTGAAGAAGGAGACTCGCAACTCGGGAAAAAGTCACATGATAAAATCATGACATGGTTAATGATCTAAAAAAGTGCCTCAAGCTAACTAGGATACATCAAAAAGGCCCTAATATCTGTAGCGCATGTGTTTCATGTGCCCGTGAAATCGGTTCTAATGATACAGAGACCCAGTATGTGTCTACTGTTACAATCATACTTCAGTCACGCACTGATTGCGTTTGTGGTAGATATAATAGTTCAGCCATTAACCCGAGAGTATGATGTCAACAAGTGAATTGTTTCCGTCACGAGGAGGTCAAAGAGCCCTTGACCACCCCAGGATAATGAGTTTGCCCAGGACCTCTGGAAAAGAGAAAACGTCATCGCGAGGTAGTTTGTGTTAACAGGTAGAATGAATTTTGGTTGGGCTAGAGATACAAGTATAGAGATAACAATGGTCAGTCTGTAGGCCTAGTCGGTGATTTTTCACAAGTAGGTTTTAGGGTTATAAATGTAGGATTTGAGGTGTGTATACCCCGGTAAATGACAGTCGTGTTTATAATAAAAACTCCTTCAGAATTCAATTAGCTTCAATCCAAGACAAATTGTGTGTACACAGAGAATTTATCATCCCTCCCCAACCTAGGAAATATTTATGATTAAGCCCACTCGTAGACAACATAATACGAAATAAGATCTAATATCTTACACAGAAGAGAGATAGATCCCAAAGCGAGTCTGATGAAAAAGGGGTTCGGGATAGGTAACCACCCAGTGGAGACACTGTTGGGAAAAAAAAAAACGTTCAAAACAAGAAGTTGGCGTATTTCCGGGGAAAAAATGAGTTGGTGAAACACCTTGAAAAAAAGTTCACAAGAAAAATAGATTTTCATTTTCCTAGAGCTCTTGGAAAAACAAAAGTGACTATGAAAAACCTTAAAAGGAGAACAATAATAATGAAAAACCTATAAATCCCAGTTAATATCTAAAGTTTTTTTTGCCTCCCCCAAGTAGTTGTTTTTAATGTGGCATTTAAATAATGGCCCGGTGTATAACATGTAAACCCCGTGGTATAAAATGAATAGAAAATCACTCCAGAGACTCAAAACAACAAAGACCGTCTTAGCAGGGTTTATGTTTTATGGTCAAGAGTGCCCTTTTTTCCTTTGAAACTCCTTTGGACAATGATATACGTTTTAACCACCGGAAACATCCCTTGGTACGTGGAATTTTGAAAATAGCTGAGAATTTATTGTATCAAGTAGCGCCGTGTTGGGAAAGGGTATAGAAGAGACTTTTCAAGGGAGGTATATTAAAAAGTTTTAAAAAGCAAGGGTGATAATGATTTTGGTAAAAAAACCTGTCTAGTAGTTGATGATGTTCATTCCGAGTTTTCACCTTTCTGGTGAGTTTGGCTCTAAAGAGGAAAAGGGGTTTTGGGCTCGGTTTTTTCACCAATGATTGGAAAAATAAGGGATTCGGCTAGCTTTAGGGGTTTTCAAGTCCACCAATTTGTTTAATGTACCTGAAAATTTAAAGGGGTTTAGGAGTCTGTAGAGGGGTTTATTAATGGGACATGGTGTTTTTATAGGGTCACGGGTAGACCAGTTAACAAACTTGGGTACATTACCACACTGCAGGGGACAAGAGCTGTCGTTTGTTGGATAAAAGGGGCTGCAAGCACCCAGAATTTCAAACACCGGGACCTACCGCAATAGTTAGACTAAGGGGAGCTTACAACCACCGTGGGAAGGGCCACTAGTGATCCCCTAGGTCCCGAGTATAATTATTGGCCCACGGAATAATTAATGGCACTGCAAAACATCATCCCTATTTCAAATGGTTGACATGGATAACCGAAGGAATTGTGGACCCACTGTAAGTTTAACATTTATTATTTTTGTTGCCCCCGTCGGGTAACTAGATGGCTATTTTTTTGGGGCCTCCGGAGTTGGTGAAACAACTAGGGAAATAATTTAGATTTTCCCTAGGGATGTAAAGAAACAAGTATGGAAAGTAATTTGAGAACATATTTTGGAAATAATCACAAAGGATTTCAGCTAGGCTAAGTGGTTCCAATTTTGGAGGGTTTAGGCCACTGTGCATTTACAAATGCTTCTGTACTGACGGAAAATTTACGTTAAAAATGTGCTCCCCTCCTCACATAGGGATCAAAAACAACAGACTAAGCGGGAAATGAATATTCAGTAGTGAGCCCCAATCTTATTGGTTCTCTTGCGTGAAAAATTGTTTCTTTAAACAAGGGGCTGGAGGCGAAAATAAACATCTCAGGTGTGAATTTTTTGTTAAATACTGAGAAATTTGTTTTCCCGTTCAATAGACGTCTTGGCGATAAGTTCGTAGGATAAAATGAGGTTGGTGTTCCAGTGAAAATAAAAAAAAACCGTATTTTTAAAAAGAGCTGTGGTAAATTAGGAAAAACAGGCTGTTTGATTTAAACCAAAATAATGAAACCAAATTTTGTGAACAATTTCCAAACAATGAATCCCAAGCATGTGTGCGCTACCTGTGCATTTGAAAAAGTGAACTCCCTATGACCACCGGTGTTTAACAGTGTAATGCAATCTCAGTAGCCTGGAACAAATGGGGCCCAGTATCACTCAGAAAAAGAGTGGCAACTTCCCCCATAGACCAAAAAACATGGGGAAAAAAATAATAATGAAAATGTGCTTTGACCCACTAGGAAAATACATAGAATTTTGGTTCCCAAGAGACACCCTGAAATAATCTGAAACAGCAAACAATTATTGTGCAACTGGGTGAATATCTTGTTTCAAACAAGCTTGATAAGAACCGAGTGTGTGGGGAACACTGTTTAAATATTTAATATTTGAATCCGTCGAAAGACAGAGGTAGATTGGCTAATTATGGGATGATCGGGGAGACTCACATGAGTTGGTGAAACCACTGAAAAATTCATTTTTGTCGGGTCTTAATAGCTTGTAAGAAACCAGTACACTGGACAGTACATGAAGAAAAGGGCAATATGATTATGCTGTATCCAATGCATCCCCAGTCATGAGATAGTAGTTGTGTTCAAAAATGTATTTTAGGACGCGGATTAGTGGGTTATTTGCTACTGTGGCAATATTTCCAACTCGACAGTTGAATGAGTTGCCCCGTGTTTTGATAGGAATAATGGTTAGGGGCCAGTAACCAGATAGTGCAAAAACGTTCACTAAGGGGAGATGGGCGTGATGTGGAGGTCCCATAAAGTTGGCACTTTGAAAACTCTTTGGAAAGTTTTTTTAGCTCCGAAACTCGATCTCCTACTGAATTGGTGAAAATACTGAGAAATTTGTTACATCCAAAAAGCCCTGGTGGAAAAGGTTCCCGGATAGACTTTGGGGCCAAGTGGGCTAAAAAAACGTTTAGAATAAAGAGTTCTAGTTATAGATTTTAGGGTAAAAAACTGCCTGTTTTTAGGGCAAGGTTTAGGGAAATATCACCACAATGAATTGAGGCCCATGGTTTAGGCACAGTGGTGGAGTAAAGTGACTTCCCAACTCGGACAATGGAAATGGAAGTTTTTGCAATCCACTGCGACAAAATTGTAGTGGGGGTTAAGCCCACTCCGAATTTAAAACAAATCTTCCAGGACTCCTAGGGTAAATATATAGTAAAATGAGGGGCTTCACACACTTAGGAATAATTCATATTCCAATAGTAATACTGAATAATCTTGGAAGATAGGCACAAATTTTGTCGGTCCACTGCCGTGAAAATCCTTGTTGCAAGAAACAAGCATTGATAGAACCGAGTGGGTTGCACCACCACACCAGTTTTAACCATATTTATATTTTTTCCCGTCAAGAGGAGATTGCGATTGAGGTTGTTCGGGAAGGACAGAATGACGTTTGGTGCCTGAAATCACTGGAAAAAAAGTTTTCATATTTTTTCCCCAGAGAAGGCTTGTTAGAACAGTCAATAAAAAAGTATTGAGAAACAATCATTTAAATATCCAAAAATGGGTATCAGTTATAGGGCTAGTGGTTCCCCCAAGTAAGTGGGGTTTGTAAGATGTGGCCAAGAATTTTTACGAATGCCGGTATGAACCACCCACAGTGTTTTGTCATATAAAAAAAAACTGTCCAGAGGCATCACAAAAAAGACAAACCAGACCAGCGTGGATGAGGGTTCCACCCAGAAAGTGGGCTTCCCATGAAACCACTTGGAATACGTTATTTAGCAACCGGGAACATCCAAGGACCAATCTGATACAGGGATTTTTGAAATTACCATGGTGAAATTTTGCCATCAAAAGCTCCGCTGTGGAAAGGTAAGTGACTCGATTTTCAAAAGTGGGTAAAAAAATCGTTTTAAATAAGAGCTGGTAATAATATATGTAAAAAAAATTCCGCTGGTTAAAAAAACCCAATTGGAAATTCAACAATTGGAAATGTAAAGGCCTGGAGGGGGCTCTGGAAAGGAAAAAAGACTACCAACCTCCCCAGGAAATTATTCAACAATGTGATAAATAACCTAGGTTGAATATATAATAAAGTGTACTTGAAAACACTTGGAATAAACACTAGGGATACATTAACAAAAGGGCCCTTAATAACTGGTAACTGGCATTGGTGTTTTTTCATGACCTGGAAAATCCGTGTTCTCAAAACGGAAGACAGGGAAGCGAGTTTTGGTTACTTGGTTTACATTATCCAATAGATTTTCAAGGGGACAATGAGTTGGCGTTTTTTGGATAGAAAAGAAAGATGGTTTAGGAGATTCCCCAGAAAGTGTTTGAGTCACAAAGGGGAGAGGGCAACGTAGGGAGGCCCTATGATCCCAGGTCTTAATGTTTGGGGCCTGGGACCTGCTAGGAGTATGATGTATCGAGGTTAGTTTTGGTTTCGGGGTTTTAGAGATTGGCTTGGGGCGGGTTTTGAGGGTTGGAAAAAGGGGTCCGGCTAGGTAGGTTCAGGTCGGGTTTTTTAGGGTGGGGTTTTGGGTTTAAATTTTGGGAGGGTTAGGGCCCGGGTTAGGTCAGGGTGTAGAAATTTATTGGGTATTCACAATGATGAGCTAAAATCAGGGGGACAAATTGGAGTGTAGCACTGAGATTTACATCTCAGCTGGGGAAATTTTTTAGTATGTGCTCACCATTTGGAATACTTTTCCCTTTAGATTTTATATTGACGTCAAAATTTTTGTCACTGGAAATCTTGTTCAAACAGCTGGAACCGAGTGTGACACTGTTAACATTTATTTTTTCCCGTAAAAAGGAGTTGGCGTTTTGGGAAAAATGAGTTGGAAAAACACTAAAAAAATTCTTTTCCCAGAGTGTAAAACAGGATAAAAATTAAATTGAAAAAACTTTAAAAAAACCAAAATATCAGTTAGGCTATTGTTCAAGTAGTTTTTTAAAATGTTTTTTTTAAAATGCCGGTATGAATCCTGTTAAAAAAAAAAAAACTCCCCAGAGCTAAAAAAAAACAGCCCCCGGGGATGTGTCAGGGGTGGCTTTTGAAACTCTTGGTTTTTCGTTTTTACCCACCGGAACATTTCCCCTGAATTTTAAAAAATACTGAGAATTTGTTTCCAAAGCGCTGTGAAAGGGTAAGATAAAATTTCAAGTGGTAAAAAGTTTAAAGAGTTGGTATTTTTGAAAAAAAACGTTGTTTAAACCCCAAATTGGAATTCACAAGGGAAATGAGCTTGAGGCTCGGGGGAAGAAATTTTGCCCCCAACTCGGGAAATTCACAATGAAAACCCTAGGTTAATATCAAAGGAAAGTCCCCTCAAACCCCTTAGGGAAAAGCCCAAAAAAGGGCCCCTTTAAATATCGGGAAACGTTTGTTTCATGACAGGGGGAAATCGTGTTCAAAAGAAGTTTAGAAGGAGTTTGCAAACGGGTTTTCATTTATAGTTCAGGGACAAGGGAGTTGTCTTTTTTGATAGAAGGCGGGGTTGGGCCCCTTTTAAAACCCGGAAGTGATGACGCCCCAAAAGGGGGGAAAAGGGGCCCAAAAGAGGGGGGCCCCTAGTGTTTCCCCCGGTGTTTTAATGATTGGTCCCGGGGACCTGCTAGGAGTGTTGATGTCATCAAAGGTTATTTTTTTTGGTGTGGGGTTTTAGGAAATTGGGTTTGGGGTAGGGTTAGGGTTAGGAAAAGGGTTCGGGCTAGGTATTTTTTCAGGCTGGGTTAGGGCTAGGTTTGGGTTTTGAAATTTGAGGGTTAGGGTAGGGTTAGGGTCAGGGTGTTTTTAATTTAAAGGGGGGGGAATATTCACAATAAATTGAGCTTAAATTTCACTGGACAAAAGGGAAAAGGTTTTGATGGGGAGTTTACAAACCCCGACTAGGGTAATTTTTGGAAATGGTTTTGCAAAATAGGAAACATTTTTCCAATATACGAATATTAAAACGCCCCAATTTTGTCACGGGCGAAATCGGGGTTTCAAACAGTTTGAAAAAGGGAGTGTGACACTGTTAACATTTATTTTTCCCATCAAAAGGATTTGTCTTTTTTCGGGAAAAGGAGTTGGTTTTGAACCCAAAAACCCTTCTTTTCCTAGAGCTGTGAACAGATAAAAGTATTGGAACATTTGAAATAAAAAATGTCATTTTGGCTAGGTTCCAAGTAGTTTTTAAGGGTTGCATTTACAATCCCGGGTTTTATACACCCGTGTTAAAAAAAAAAAACTCTAAGAGCTCAAAACAACAGACCAGCGGGATGGGTCAGAGTGGCTCTTGAACTCTTGAAATTACTTTTTTAGCCCCGGGAAAACATCCCCCTACTAAATTTTAAAATTTAGGGGAGAATTTGTTTTCCAAAAGCGCTGTAAAAGGGTTTGGATAGATTTTCCCAAGGGGTTTAATAAGGGTTTAAAATTTTGCGGGTTTGAAATTTAAAACAAAACGTTGTTGAAACCAGTTTGGTTTCCCAAAATGAAGGAGCTTGTATCCGGGGAAGAATTGTCCTCCAACTCGGGAAAAATTCAAAAAATGAAAAACCAAGGTTAATTTTCTAGAAAATGTTTAAAAACATTGGAAATTTACGTGAAAAAAGGGGGTTTTAATATCTGTAACACATTTTTTCATGACAAAGTATCACTTTAAAAAGAACATAAAACCCGATTTTTGAAAACGGGTTTTACATTTATAATTCATGGACAATGGTTGGCGTTTTTGAAAGAAGCCCGGTTAGGCCCTTTAAAAACCCGGAAAACGATGACGTCACCAAGGGGGAGGTTCATGTGGGGAGGGTCAAGTTTATTTTTTTTTCCCCCTGGAAAAGATTTGGAAGGGGACCTGCTTGGGGGGTGATGGCGTCTTCGAGGTTAGTTTTGTTGTCAGGGTTAGAGGGAAATTTGGCCCTTTCAGGGTTGGATTAGGGTTTTGGATAAGGGTTCGGGTAGTGGGGTTTAGGCTCAGGTTAGGGGTATTTTAGGGTTAGGTTTTTGAGGGGTTTGGGTCGGGTTAGGGTTTCGGGGGGTAAATAAAAATTTTGGGTTTTTCACAATGAATGACTTCAATCCCCTGCACAAATTGGAAATGTAGGGAATGAGAATTTACAAAATCCAGACTAGGGAAAAAATTTAGAAATTTTGCTTCACACACTTTGTAATACATATTCCAAAATTTCTGAAAAATTGAAGAAACACAATTTTCTCATGGGGAAAACTCGTTCAAACAGCTGGGAAAACCCAGTGTGACACTGTTTAATTTATTTTTCCCCTCAAAAGGAGTTGGCGTTTTCGTTTTTTAAAAGGGGTGGTGAAACACTGAAAAATTCATTTTTTTCCTAGAGCTATAAAAATAGTTTTGAAAGTTTTGGGGGAAAACCCCATGAAATTTAAAAAAGTTAGTTAGGCTAGTGTTCCCAAATGGTGTTTTTTTAAAAATGTCTTTAAAAAGCCGTTTTGACGGGCCCTGGTAAATGAAAAACTCTCAGAGCTCAAAAAAAAAGACCAGGGGGGTTTTGTCGAGTGTCTCAGAACTCTTGGAAAAGTTTTAGAACCCCGGGAAAATCTCTACTGAAATTTTTAAAATACTGAGAATTTTTATCCCCAAAAGGGGTTTTGGGAAAGGGGAGGTTGTCTCTCAATTTGGGAATTTTTGGCTAAAGTGCTGGGGTATTTGTACAAAACGCTGTTGAACCAAAAATTTGGGAAATTTACAATTTAAAGGGGCTTGAGGACACTGGGAAAAAAGTGACTCCAACTCGGGGGAATTTTACAATGATAACCTAGGTTTAAAATTAAAAAAGTGCTTCAAACTCTAGGAAT
>JAJQQW010000917.1:25000-27500 GCA_025583905.1 Ia io | reverse complement strand
TTTTTTTTTTTTTTTTTTTTTTTTTTTTTTTTTTTTTTTTTTTTTTTTTTTTTTTTTTTTTTTTTTTTTTTTTTTTTTTTTTTTTTTTTTTTTTTTTTTTTTTTTTTTTTTTTTTTTTTTTTTTTTTTTTTTTTTTTTTTTTTTTTTTTTTTTTTTTTTTTTTTTTTTTTTTTTTTTTTTTTTTTTTTTTTTTTTTTTTTTTTTTTTTTTTTTTTTTTTTTTTTTTTTTTTTTTTTTTTTTTTTTTTTTTTTTTTTTTTTTTTTTTTTTTTTTTTTTTTTTTTTTTTTTTTTTTTTTTTTTTTTTTTTTTTTTTTTTTTTTTTTTTTTTTTTTTTTTTTTTTTTTTTTTTTTTTTTTTTTTTTTTTTTTTTTTTTTTTTTTTTTTTTTTTTTTTTTTTTTTTTTTTTTTTTTTTTTTTTTTTTTTTTTTTTTTTTTTTTTTTTTTTTTTTTTTTTTTTTTTTTTTTTTTTTTTTTTTTTTTTTTTTTTTTTTTTTTTTTTTTTTTTTTTTTTTTTTTTTTTTTTTTTTTTTTTTTTTTTTTTTTTTTTTTTTTTTTTTTTTTTTTTTTTTTTTTTTTTTTTTTTTTTTTTTTTTTTTTTTTTTTTTTTTTTTTTTTTTTTTTTTTTTTTTTTTTTTTTTTTTTTTTTTTTTTTTTTTTTTTTTTTTTTTTTTTTTTTTTTTTTTTTTTTTTTTTTTTTTTTTTTTTTTTTTTTTTTTTTTTTTTTTTTTTTTTTTTTTTTTTTTTTTTTTTTTTTTTTTTTTTTTTTTTTTTTTTTTTTTTTTTTTTTTTTTTTTTTTTTTTTTTTTTTTTTTTTTTTTTTTTTTTTTTTTTTTTTTTTTTTTTTTTTTTTTTTTTTTTTTTTTTTTTTTTTTTTTTTTTTTTTTTTTTTTTTTTTTTTTTTTTTTTTTTTTTTTTTTTTTTTTTTTTTTTTTTTTTTTTTTTTTTTTTTTTTTTTTTTTTTTTTTTTTTTTTTTTTTTTTTTTTTTTTTTTTTTTTTTTTTTTTTTTTTTTTTTTTTTTTTTTTTTTTTTTTTTTTTTTTTTTTTTTTTTTTTTTTTTTTTTTTTTTTTTTTTTTTTTTTTTTTTTTTTTTTTTTTTTTTTTTTTTTTTTTTTTTTTTTTTTTTTTTTTTTTTTTTTTTTTTTTTTTTTTTTTTTTTTTTTTTTTTTTTTTTTTTTTTTTTTTTTTTTTTTTTTTTTTTTTTTTTTTTTTTTTTTTTTTTTTTTTTTTTTTTTTTTTTTTTTTTTTTTTTTTTTTTTTTTTTTTTTTTTTTTTTTTTTTTTTTTTTTTTTTTTTTTTTGTTTTTTTTTTTTTTTTTTTTTTTTTTTTTTTTTTTTTTTTTTTTTTTTTTTTTTTTTTTTTTTTTTTTTTTTTTTTTTTTTTTTTTTTTTTTTTTTTTTTTTTTTTTTTTTTTTTTTTTTTTTTTTTTTTTTTTTTTTTTTTTTTTTTTTTTTTTTTTTTTTTTTTTTTTTTTTTTTTTTTTTTTTTTTTTTTTTTTTTTTTTTTTTTTTTTTTTTTTTTTTTTTTTTTTTTTTTTTTTTTTTTTTTTTTTTTTTTTTTTTTTTTTTTTTTTTTTTTTTTTTTTTTTTTTTTTTTTTTTTTTTTTTTTTTTTTTTTTTTTTTTTTTTTTTTTTTTTTTTTTTTTTTTTTTTTTTTTTTTTTTTTTTTTTTTTTTTTTTTTTTTTTTTTTTTTTTTTTTTTTTTTTTTTTTTTTTTTTTTTTTTTTTTTTTTTTTTTTTTTTTTTTTTTTTTTTTTTTTTTTTTTTTTTTTTTTTTTTTTTTTTTTTTTTTTTTTTTTTTTTTTTTTTTTTTTTTTTTTTTTTTTTTTTTTTTTTTTTTTTTTTTTTTTTTTTTTTTTTTTTTTTTTTTTTTTTTTTTTTTTTTTTTTTTTTTTTTTTTTTTTTTTTTTTTTTTTTTTTTTTTTTTTTTTTTTTTTTTTTTTTTTTTTTTTTTTTTTTTTTTTTTTTTTTTTTTTTTTTTTTTTTTTTTTTTTTTTTTTTTTTTTTTTTTTTTTTTTTTTTTTTTTTTTTTTTTTTTTTTTTTTTTTTTTTTTTTTTTTTTTTTTTTTTTTTTTTTTTTTTTTTTTTTTTTTTTTTTTTTTTTTTTTTTTTTTTTTTTTTTTTTTTTTTTTTTTTTTTTTTTTTTTTTTTTTTTTTTTTTTTTTTTTTTTTTTTTTTTTTTTTTTTTTTTTTTTTTTTTTTTTTTTTTTTTTTTTTTTTTTTTTTTTTTTTTTTTTTTTTTTTTTTTTTTTTTTTTTTTTTTTTTTTTTTTTTTTTTTTTTTTTTTTTTTTTTTTTTTTTTTTTTTTTTTTTTTTTTTTTTTTTTTTTTTTTTTTTTTTTTTTTTTTTTTTTTTTTTTTTTTTTTTTTTTTTTTTTTTTTTTTTTTTTTTTTTTTTTTTTTTTTTTTTTTTTTTTTTTTTTTTTTTTTTTTTTTTTTTTTTTTTTTTTTTTTTTTTTTTTTTTTTTTTTTTTTTTTTTTTTTTTTTTTTTTTTTTTTTTTT
>JAJQQW010000917.1:0-17500 GCA_025583905.1 Ia io | reverse complement strand
ATAAACAGATATATTACAAAACCCCTTTAAGTTTCTTGGCCTTTTGGTGCTTGAATTGTTAATAAAATAAAAAAAAAAAAAAGTTTAAAATGTTTTCCAACCCATTTTTTTTATCCCAATTTCCTTTGGGGGCAAACCCTTTTTTTCCATTTATTTTCTTTTAAAAAAATTTATTTTTTATTTTGGGGAAAAATTAAATATTTGGGTTTTAGTAATTTGGTTTTGTAAAAAAAAATTTTTTAAACACAAAATTTTTATAAAACATTAGGTTTTCCCAAATAAATGGCGTTTTTATAACCCAAAATAAATTTTATTTTCTTTTTATTTTAATTACATTTAATAGGGGGTGTATTTTGTTTTTGTTGGGGCTTTGGTGTTCCCCCCCCCCACCCCCACCAAAACATCCACCCCCAAAAAAAAGTTTTTGCAAAGGGGGTTTTTCCTTCCTTTCCATCCAAACCCCAAAAATTTTTTTTACCTTTTCATTTTTTTTTAACCCTGGCCTTTGGAGTCTACATCAAAATGCTAAGATGGTATAACGGTTTTTCAATGAATAAAATAAAAGCTGCTGGGAACTCAAATTTTTGAAAGTTGAGAATAAACCATTTACTGGGCCAGCTAACTGGTAATGATTTGGGGCTGCATTTTGGTTTTGTCTTGCTTTTTGGCTTGGAGATGGGCTACAGCCCCCCGGCCCCCTGTGGGGAAGGTGGTGGCTCCAAATGCTAGCCTCTAAGGAGATTTAGGGGCCCCACTCAGTGACCTTGAAGGGTATCCTGCAGTTGGGGACACGATAGCTTGGCTTAGCTCTTTCTGAGGAGGCTAGATTAGCTGGGTTTGCAACTGGAGGTAACCCACCCCCCTTAGCCTCTGATAGCAGGGACAAGGTGTTTTTTTTTGAGCCCTGGGGATAGGCATGGGAGACAGTTTAGGAATATTGATCTGGGGCACTTTACAGAGATCCTGCCCAAGAGGGGGCTTTGTCGAGGCAGAACCCTTCAGTTGTAAAAATACCACTGGGATAGAGGCCGAGGGGCGGCAGAAGTGGCAGCAGAGGGTTTCGTTGGGGGGTACCTAGTAGGGAAAATTTCCCGAATAACCCATCAAGAGAAAAGCTCATTTTTTTTTTTTTTTTTTTTTTTTTAGTACAGGGGTGCAACAAATAACTTTTCCCTTGGCCTTTCCTTACTCACATCTCCCCATTCCTAGAGATTTCCTACCAAAGCTAGAGAAGATTGGGGTGGAAGGTGAGAGGAAAAGAAAACCACCACACCTCTTAGTGATAAAGAAGGCAGGTGGAACTCTGCCATAGGCTTAGCTGGATATGAGAGGGAAGGTGGGAGCTACTCATTTATGGGGTGAAGATCAAAAGTTGTTAATTATTCTCCTAGACAATCTTATTTCCGAAAAATGTGACTATATTTTTAAATGAAACTTAAGATTTCTGCCCTAGCCGGTTTGGGTCAGTGAATTAGAGCATCGGCCCTGAGTATGAAGGGTCCAGGTTCGTTCTGGTCCGGGCACATGCCTGGGTTGTGGGCCTTGTCTCATTGGGGGCGTGGGAGGGCAGCCAACGGGGTTCTCTTCATCATTGATATTTTTGTCTCTCCCCTCCTTCCTCTCAAATCAATAAAAAAATATATTTTTAAAAAAAAAAAAAAAGATTTCTGATGACATAGGAGAGGTGAGGAAAAGGCCCTGGATGGAAGGAAGTGGCCTCCTCTGAGCAGCTTGACAGGACATGGAGACCAAGGATTTTTGTGGTGAAAGATTCATCTTGGAAACTGTGCTATCATTATGCATACTACAGGCATTATAAATGTCTTCCCTAAAGTTTAAGTTAGGATAAAAAATAAATATTTTTTAAAATTGCTTATGAAAATTGATAGCAACTTAATTATAGAGACATTTTAAAGATAAAATATTGTTTTTTTTTTAAATGATGTAGGCCATAAGTTTTTTAAATTTTCAAACCTTTAGAAAGATCAATAACATCTGTCAGCTCCTTGAAAAAGAAAATAAAAGGTAAATTTAGCAATGATTAGTTAAAGTTGTAGGTAAGGGGATTATAGTATGCTTGGGTAATGAATAAACTTCTTTCTTTGTCCTTCAAAATTTTTGGCACTTTGTTGTTATGCCCAAAAACTTTCTTTTTAATACTTTTTCCCATTTGGATTTAGATTTTGTTGTCAGTTAAACAAAACTTAAAGGGGGGAGCATTTTATCACATTAGAGAAATTTTAACCTCATTAAAATTTATTTATTGAATTTCTCATTTAAAAAAAAAGATTTTAGGGGGGAGAAGGGGAGAGGGATAAGAGGGAGAAGACACTGAACTCACAGGTAAGGGGGAAAAATGCCTTTAGCTCCTGCTTCACATTTGTCTGTAGGTTCTTGCTTTCAGTTTGTCAGATCTTGCCAGACTGGTTTAAGATTGGAGATTGCAGTGCACCAAGGGGACGGGAGCGGTAAAGTGTTTTATTCTCCCTTTGTTGTTTATTAAATACTTAGGCCCGGTGCCGAAATGCGTGCAGGGGTCGGACTTGCGCCCCAGTGCCTTGGCTGGCCCTTGCAGTCCCGGGCTTTGTCTGGAAGGTTGTCCAAAGGACATCCGGAAGGTCTTTCGGCGTTTCAGTCTAATTAGATATTAGCTCTTTTTAATATAGGATGAGGTCTAAATTTTTCCACTTCTTGAACTGGGCCTTGTTGTGGTACGCTCACTCAGCTAAGGGGACAGCCCTGGGGGGATGGGAGCTGCCCAGCAAAGGGGCAAAGCCCTCTGGTGACGGCGTGGCTGGGGGTATTCGGATGTTTCTGTTTCTCAGGGAGAAATTGTGGGCCAGGTGAGTATGCATTACCACATGTCTTATTTATCAACACTTGTTTTGAGCACCCTGTGTGCCGGGCCCATTTTTTCTAGCAATTTAAAAAAATTTAAATGTTAAAAATTATTACCTACATTAAACTCATGTGGCAAACTCCCTTTTCCCCTTTTATATTTCCTTTAACCTTGCGGACAACTTGAGCGACTTAATTTTTTTTTCCTAATTTTTTAAGCTAATATTTCTTTAATCTGCAAACATTTCTAAACAAGAGGGAAGCCCCTCTCACATCTCCCAAAAAATTTTATATTGAAAAACTTTCAAATAAAGAAAAGGTGAAGGATACATAATGAATGCTTTTTAGCACTTTAGTTTTATTGTTTGGCCACTTTCTCTCTGTCCTATTAATATATCTACTTAATTGGTTGATTTTTTTCTGGGGGGAATCATTGAAAGTAAATTGCAGATTATTTGCAGGCCTCTCACTCCTAAAAATTACATGCACTCCTAAGTAGGGGACTTTCCCGTAAAAACCACAACACCATTATCCCACTAAGAAAATGGAAATTAAGGATTAAATTATCTAATATACTGTTCATATTCAAACTGTCCCTGTTGCCTCCTAATTTTTTAGTTTGTTTAAATCCCCTAATCTATCAAAGTCGTTTTTCATGCTTTTTAGTTGGTATAATCCTTAGCCTTAATTTGAACCCCACTTTCCTTTTTTCCCTTAACATTGACTTTTTGAGAGTTCAGGACAGCTGTTGTAGAATGTCTCACATTATTGATTTGCCTGATACTTCTCTGATTAAATCTAGGTAGACCATTTTCAGTAACAAAGGTGGTAATTATGCATTTACCCAGGAGACAATTTCTGCTGTTTGTCCCCCTGTGGGAAGCTAAAAAGGGCAGTCGCTGGGTTAAACCTGTATTGCCGGTCTCTCCGCCATAAAGTACAACATTTTATCATTGAAAAGGTAATATGTGGGGGGAAAAAATCAGGAGGACTATGTGGGTTTTTTCTATTTCTTAATAACTAAATTTTTTCAATGGGTTTAGGGTTCTCTGGGTAACTTTTGCCTGATCAGTAGATTTGGTATTTTTAAAATGCTGCCTTTTCATGCTCTCCTTTTTTATATTTAGTAGTGGTATTCTTCTAAAGAACATTTTGCCATAATATGTGTTCTCAGTGATTTCTCAGGAGTCATTGGGAAGATGCTTTCCAAGCGCAACGGAACAGGCAATAACCCAGTTTACTGGCGTCTGGCTGTGCAACATTTTTTTTTTTTTTTTTGTACCCGATGGGTTTAAGGGCAACCTAGTGGTCTTGGGGGTAAAAAATGTGTTGTCCTTTAATTGAGAGACCACTAATTACCCACTGTTCAGAAAAATATTTCTATTTTTTCCTTATGCTTTTAAATTTTTCTTTTTGTTATCTACTTACCCATTAGGTCAATAGTTTACGTTGTTAAAATCAGGGAAAGGGCGGGTACCATCTTTTGATCACATAAAATATTGATTGCTGTTGTGAAGTAGCTAATTATATAGAAAGGTTCAAAGCATGCGCTAGTGTGTCAGAATTACTACCAAAACACTGCCCCAAAAAAATAAAATATTATATTTTAAAAATTTAAATTGCCAGTTATTTATTCCTTGCTTCCAAGGGGATTCGGGGCCCACAGCAAAGATAATATGTTTTTCCTCTGCACTAAAAAATTTTAAAAAATTTATTATTTATAACAAAAGGAACATGTTTATTAATAAAGGATTTCCTTCATTACAAGGTAAAGTAATTAACTCATTGTTAAAGTGAACCCATTTAAAAACAATTCTCATCCAAGGTTATGTTTTTATTGATTTTAGGAGAGAAGAAGGGAGAGAAAGAAAGAGAGAGGCGGGGGGAGAAATTGATTGGTGCTTCCTCTCTGGCCCTGATCAGGAATTTAGCCCACAACCTTTTTTTGGGCATGGACAATGCTAACCAACGGGCCCCCCCCCCCGCCAGGGCAAAGTAAAACATTTTCTTTAAAGAGTAACTGAGTTCTCAATTACGTCATGGTGAAATATATTAGTTTATTTTTTAAAAATGCATAAATTCACAGAGATTAAAACAGCTTGAAGGAGAATAGGGGCATCGTTATTAAAAAAAAAACTGTGACTGCACAGGTGTCACTTGCTAGTACACCTGTACTGTCAGAGTCAATCCAACCCAGAACTTCTCCTTCCTCCTCCTCCGGATCTATTCAGGCACGGGATGCTTGCAGAGCACGTGACTTTTGCTATGTGCCCCTTGGGAGTTGGAGTGGAATCAAAGAAGGTTTTTAAAAAAGGAGAGGTTTTCCCATTACCAATAAATTAGTATAGGGGATTGTTGGTGGGGTTATTTTTTAGTATAGGGGTATATGAGTTGTTCATCTCTAGTAGTAGAAATAATATTAACTGTATAATGCTCTTTGAATGCTTTATTTTGTACCAGGCCCCCCCACCTACCATCACCTATTCTCACAACAACCCTGTGATGCAGGTAGTATTGTTATTTTTATTTTTGAGGTGATCAGGGTCCCAGTTTAATATATAGGATACCCAGTTTGTGAATTTCAGAGTAACAGGCAAGTGCGTGTGGGACATACTTATCCTAAAAAAATATATTATTGTTTCTTGAAATCTTATATATAATAGCCTAAGTGATGGAACGACCAAATGACCGGTCTATGGTCATTATGATGAAACAAGACCACCAGGGGGCAGCGCTCAACACAGGAGCTGCCCCCGGTGGTCAGTGGCTCCCATAGCAGGAACACCCCCCGTTGGGATGACCGGTCCCTGGGCCCCCCCACCAGGTGGTAGCCACCCAACTCCCTCTGTAGTCCTGCAGGTCCAATCTCCAGAGATGTGCCAGGCTTGACGGGCCCGTGCTGCCACCCTGACACAGACAGCTCGCTGGCCTCCCAGAAGGGCGGCCTTGGGCACCGCTTCCCCTCCCCTGATTCTCTGCAAGGAAGAAACTAATATAAAGTGGCTGCCAGGTGGCTCCTGGACACGGCATGAATGTAAGGAATGCCAGCAGGATGGATCTGGGCAGCAAGGGTGTCCCACCATTTGCCCAGAGGGCTGATTGCATCTCGGACCTCCCGTCCCTGGATCCCCCGAGATGAATTCGGCATGGGCTTAGTTATATATTAATTGTATATTCCATTTTTTATTTTGCTAAACCTGAAAAAAGGATCACCCGATTGGAAGAGGCCGAATGGGGTTTTAAACTTTGTTTGGCTCCATAATCTTTGTTCTCAAACCCCTTCCATGTGCTGGGCCCCTTTCCAAAAAGAGATTGTGACTTCCCCAAAAAGTGGTAAAGTAATTAAAGTGTGGTACTTTTCCCCTCAGTTTTTTGGCAGGGGGTGGTCGGGGTGAGGAAGGGACTGGAAAAGAAAATTTTAATTGTGAAACATATAATCGTTTCTTTTCTACTTTTTACCTAAGTACATTATTTTGAGAAAGGAACAGCTCAAAAGACATCAACATCCTCTTGTTGGCCCCTTTCTTTATTGATCTTCAATTGCCTGATAAACATATAATTACTCGTCAAGGCACTTCACTGAGCAAAAATACGGGAATTGAAGTCAATAAAAATAAGGTCTATAAGAAGATCAAAGGAAAGGTGAATATGGAGGCAACCACTCTAAAAGTAAAATTCAAACACTACAATTATAATATTATTTAATCATTTTTTGGGTTGAATTTCATAATCCTTAATCTGGGCACAAATGTGTTAAATAATTTTTAATCAAAGGGGAAAAAATGTGTTGTATAATATACTCCAAAAAACAAGTTTTCATTTCTCTATGGGGGAGAGTGTTTGTTTTAAAATTATCTTAAATGTTCCTTCAAACAAAAGGAATTTTATATTTGGTATTTTTCCATATTTAAGAAGACACTCAATATCAAGGTTGGAGGTAAAGGGAGTAGACTATAATGTACATTATCTACGGGTGCTTGGCACTTGTAAATGCTCAATAAGTGTCACACAAATGAATGAATCGAGTGAATAAAGGGTATTGCCCTTTCTTTGCAAAGAAATCTTTGTCTTTATTTTCATGAATTCCCTAAACATCTTGCACCGTGGGAATTTTTGGTGGAGAAGAAGCAATTTTTATTTCCATAGACTTTTTTTTTGAAAATACAAAATCCAACAACAGTAAGTTAGGTACTTGTTTTTCTTTTGTTGTCTTTCCCTAAATTTTAAAATAAATTTATGCCCATGGCCCTAGATGTATGGAAAAATTTAAAGCCTGTTTTTATTTTCATGAAGGAATAACTAACAAGACACAACAAGAGTGGAAGTATAGTCATTGCATTTGGACTCTGACAAACATTGTAATTATCAGAGTCAAAACATCCCCAAAAAATTTCAGTGGGATTTTTGTGGGTGGTGAGGTTGTAATGTCAGTAAGTGATTTATGAAGGTTTTGCAATGGTTTTTGTTATTTAGTAGAGGATTTTAAGAGGAGTTAGATTTAATGGGAGACCCACATATCCAAAAAGTGATGAAGGTAGATATCCTAGGGTTTGGGGGACAGCTGCTAATTTATTTCCCAAACTTTCTTAGTTCCCCTGTTATGCAAGCTGGATTTGAGGCTTAGCGAATTCATTGGCTCAGGTATGGGGCATTTCCATCAAGGTTTTTGTTACTCAAACAAGCAAGCTGAATCTGGGGATTGGAAAAAACCCATATACATCAGGCTTTCACATCTTCATCTGGGTACTTTAACTGAAATTAAAACCTTCGGGTTTATATAGGGCAATTGAACTTTGCAAGTATTTGGGTGTTAAGGCCAGCAAGGTAGAATTAAAATTTAGCAGCTCCTTTTAAAATTATAAATGGTTTTAACTTCTTCCCGTCATTTCCACGTGTGCACCCCGAACACCAGGGGTTTACACAACAACACACCACACAAAAAATTTAAAAATCATTGCTCACCTCAGCATACTTATCAGAGTTATGATTCTCCCCATTAATGGGAATATGTTTTAAATTAAGTGGGCTTCACAATAGAATACTGCACAGTAGCTTAAAATATAAAAGAATGGATATTGATCATTAATAATATCGAAACATAATTTTTAAGAAAACAATGCTATTGACGGGTAGTGAAAGAGTAACAATATTTTCATTTAAATGAATAAATTTATATGCACAAATAAAATACACCACACTCCAAATTTTTAAACAACAAATTCATTGAACCATGGGGAACTTTCACTTTCTAAACAATATACTATTTTTAAATAATGTTGATTTTTTTAATAAGCCTTTATTAATTTAGTAATCAGAGAAAAAATACACATTTTGAAAGTTTAGCTAGAATGATTATTTAAGGAAATTTAAAAATTATTTTTGAAAAATCAAGAGATGAAAAGGGAAATTAAAAAAACTATCAGATAATTAGAAACCACTGGCGTAATCAATTATTTATGTACACAGATTTGATCATGATATGTTTCTTTCCAACCAAAAATTTCATGAATCTGGGGGGTCCCGTATTAATGCCAAAGTGCCAAAGAACAAAACATTTGGGCCCCCCCGAGGTTTCAAGTTTCAGTGACTCCGAGGTGGAACAGCTCCAATTCCAAACAAACCCAAAACTTCATTAAGCAGGAAATTTTTTTTTTTCAAACAAAGAAGCACAAAAGCATTCTGCCCTGAGATAAGGTGGTTTTTTTGTGTGTGTTTTTTTTTTATGTGGGGAAAATAACATAATATGAATTTTCTATTTTAAACCCTAAGGTTCAGCCATTCAAAATTGCTGTGCAACCATCTCCACCATCCCATTTCCCCCGAAGTTTTTCATCTTTAGATGAAACTCTGCACCCAATAACCCTAACTCTGCATTTCCTCCTCCCCATGCTGGCAACCACCCTTCTTACTTTCCGTCCCTATGAATTTGACTACGCTGGGTACCCATGTCATGGAATCACAAGTTTTTCTCCTTTTGTGATGGCTATTTTACTTGATATGTCTTCAAGAATATTATGTTGTAGTGTGTGTCAGGATTCCTTCCTTTTTAAGGGCTGATGATTTCCTTGCAGCGTGAACTACACCTTATCTGCCCGTTTATCATCAAATGCTGCAAAGGAAGGTTGTCGTATTAAGGACTTGACAAAAAGAAATATGCTTGGTGAATTTAGCCTGGGACGCTGAGATTCAGTTGGGGTGGGCTTGAAGGGGTAAGGAGAAAAGAATAGAATATTGATGGGGGATGTTTTAATAGGGGAAAAATAATTACACAAAAGGAAGATTGTGGGGAAGGAATTTGAAGAGTGCAGGGCTGGCAGCCTTGGTACAATGAAAGCAATGGAAGACAACTGTGAGAAATAATTAAGAAAATGGATTTGGGGTCATACTATTTGTGCTAACTTGGAAATTTTAAGCTCAAAGAGATACTAGTGTGCAAGCAAAATTATAGGCTAAGAAAATCTAACTTACAATCACATAGTTGATGTAATTTATTTATTTAAAATTAATTTAATTTTATTGATTAGTTACTTACATTTTATGCTATGGGATATGAAAATTATATTATATATATATATTTATTAATATATATACCAACTTACACTAAACTGCATGGTTTTTTAAAATCAGTGTAAGTCAAACAAGATTCTGATTTTTACCAGGACACTACATCAATGCTTTTAACAATATCCATTATCAAGTTATTTTAAAAATCCACTGGACTATTCTGGGGTTTAGGGAAATAGGGACAGGATTTTAAACTTGAGAAAATATGTGAAATAAAAAAAAATAAAAAACTAGGCCCCAGGAAGATGATTGGCATGACATGGTAGATGGCTCGGGTGCAGAGAAGTGCAGACAGGAAGCTAGGGCCCCCTCGGGAAAAAATCAAAAGCAAGGCGATGAGCTCCCTAGGATAGTGGCAAAGGGGAAAATCGCTGTGAACCGCTCTGGGTGGGGGGGGGGTTACGAGAGAGCGGGGGACTGCAAGAGCTGGAGGAGAGAAAAAGGCCAGGGAGTCGCAGGTGATGATGGTATGTGTAACATGACGTTGATAAGGTGACTATTTGTTAGAGAGCAAATTAGCTGGAATGCGGGGACGAGGAGCTGGTGGAACAACCGGCAAAGGGTTTATCTGGCAGAGAGGGGAAAGTGGCAAGGGGATCTCACAGAGTCTCAGAAGTGGGTCACCCGGCGAGTTCAGGTCAGCCCAGAGGAGAGGAGTGGGGCCAGGTAAGTTATTGTCAAGTTTGCCTTTAGAAAGAGGAGGGGGAGGAAAGGGTTTGGTAAGGGGACAGAAGAGGGACGGTTGTTAGAGTTTGTAGGAGAAAAAAAAAAGACATAGGGCTGAGACAGTAAATTTTTCAAGAAGGCAGAATTTGAACCTGTGTCGACAGGGTTGTAGGAGGATTACCAAGAAAGGTAAGAATTTTGTGAAGCAATTTCAGTAACCTGATGAGAGGGAAAAGTCAGATTTCAATAACTGGTTAATAGGCCAGTGAAAAAAAAAACAACAAATCCAAACAATATTGGGGTGTGGGATTTCCCTAGAAACAGGGAGGATGGCAGGCTTCCTCCCTGCCTGACACCTAGGATCGAGGAAAAACAGAAAAAAAGTTTGAAAATTGTGGGCTTTTTAATCTGTGGGTTTTTCAGCCCCTGAAGGAACTGTCCTCCTTGTTGATTTTGTACTCCCAATAATAAGATGAAGTCCTATACTTTCATGCCCCACACATGCACCACAGGATAACTAGGGCTTCCTTCAGCTCATTCAGAACTCTGGGCTTATACTATCGGAGTCCCCAGCCCTGCGACAAGCCCCGAACTCTAGAAGCTTTGCTAGCTCCCAAAGTTGCATATTTTTTGACATTTTTCTCACTGAGTTTATTCTTTAAGACATTATCTTAACCACTTAACTCTGTTGTATGATTCCTCGAGAACCTTCCTTCCTCAGTTTACACTTTAGGGGACACATTTTAGGGGATTATTTATATTAATATATATATTATATATATAATATTATATTATAATAAAAATTTTTGGGTGAGTAAGGCTCAAATTTATGGTCTGTTACAAATTTCTAAAAACTGCCATAAATATTATGCAGCAGGTGGTAAGTAGGAAGAGTCGTTAGTCTGTTAGTGTGTATCAGGGGCAGCCCAATCCTAGTTGGAGTGTGGGGTCCCCCAATGCTCAAACCTCCTCCGCCAAAAGACCCATGGGCAGCCTCAGGCTGGTGGGGCCTTTGGGCAGACCCGAGGGCTCTTGGTCTGGGAAAGGGGTGCCCCTTACCCTGAGGTGATTCAAGGGCAGGTCTGGGCCCTTGCTGGTCGAGGAGAGTTGGGGGGCGGGGGGGCCGATGGTTTGCGTCCCAGGTCATTTAGGACGCCCGGGCGGCCAGCGGCACCTATGATTGACCCAGTCGGCCCGCGGCTCATTTTTCCATTTACCAACGTTTACCACCATCTCGCGGACTAAAAAGCCCATCCAAACAGGGAAAATTGAAGCCAAATCCGACTTCTGTGACTTTTGCACGTGGGGTCCTTTGCAGACCCCCACCTGGGTAGTTTCCCCTGCGGCGCGGTGTTCTTTGGGTGCCGCAGAAACGTTGGTGGATCAGCTTTTGCCAGAGTGGGTCAGAGGGCCCAGAGGCAGCCCCCCAACCACTAACAATTTATGGATTTGAGAGCAGAATATCAGAAATTTAGGTTTTAACATTAGGAAGGCCTGGTGCCCCCACTAGCACGTGTGGAGGGAAGGGGGGGTGGATCCTTTGAACTTGAGACAAAAGGAAAAAAACAGTTTTGTTGATCCGGGCTTTACTTAAAGTTTTGAAGTTCTTTCACCATGGATGTTTTTTTTCAAAAAAACATTGCTCAAGATTTATTTTCTGATTTTTTGTGTGGGCCACCTTACATTTTTGTTAAGGCAGTGCCTCACCTTGACCAGGCCTGGGTTGGAGATAGGGGTGGCAGATCCCGGCAGCCCTGGGGTCCAGGTGCCCAGGAAAAAAAGAACACTTTGCTGACTTGATTGACCAACAGTAGCACTATTGGTTCGGGAGCTGAGGGGTCCTTTCTGGCGAAAATGGGTTACGAAAAAGGGCCCCCTATTTATGGAGACTTGATGTCTCCCCAAGTTTTTTTATTGGTACCTCTGCCAGCTATTGTGTCTTATTTTATGAACTTGGTTCCCCTTTGCTTGGGAAACTTTGGAGGCGGATTCTGTCTGTGCCATTTGCTATTTCTGTCAGGGAGAACACACTGCATTCATAAATGTTGACTCATGGAACCAGTTGGTTTCTTGGTTTCCCCAAATTTTAACTTGAAACCCAAGAATTTAAATACAGCTTTTTAAAAATGAAAACAGGCTACCTGCATATAAAAATTCTGATGTTAGAATAGAGCATCAAAAATATGTCCCTGGAGAAATCAAAACACACCACTATTTTGTACTTCCAAAAATTTTTGGCATGGTGGGGCTGGGAGGGTAAAAGTCCAAATGTCACTGTGGAGAGAGTATATCTGAGAATACTATTTAATTGGTTTTTATCTCTAAATAAAAATTGAATGAGGAATGGCCCCTTTAAGAAAATGTATAAGATAGTTTATGGTCTTTTATCTCCCATTTTTGCTGTTAATGTGTTAAAAACATTTCAGATTCATCATAAATATGCTTACATGGAAAATGGAAATGTATAGTACTTGATAATTTCATTCATACACAAATGTGAGTTTTAGAATCATATGCAAAAATACTTTAGAGAGCCTTTTACAGAAAGTAAATTTACTAACCAGCTGATTTCTATAAAATACTTTAAAATTTTTTACCCTTAACTTTTTGTTTAAATTTTTTAAAAATTTCCACTGATAATAAGAGAAAAAACCAAAAAAATTAAGAAACCCAAATCAGCTCTGTTCTTAAGAAAATAACTCATTTCTTATAAGGTCTTAAGTGTCCCCCCCCCCCAAAAATTTAATTTCCCTACATGATGGGAAACTAAAAAAATCAAATTTAATTATGGGATGTGAAAAATGGAGTTAGGGAAGGTACTTTTGGGTGGAAAGATCCTTCCTAGACATCCTCACAGCGATGTACACAATTTTTACAAAGAAGCTTCCCGGTAGAGTGGCAGAGAAGAACGTTTCCCTCCATGTGGTGGGTTACGGCCTGAGGAATCCAGCTGTTTTTAAAAAAATTCATGAAAATAGGTTTCATTCTCCTTACAATCAATCTTGTTTTGATATAAAAATAAAGGGCCCCCTCCGTACTCCTCCAATCTTTGAGCAATATTTCACTAAAGCAATCCCCGGGTGTTATCTGTCTTTACCGTCTGCCCGCCGCCACTGCCTGCAGGGGTATGCATCCCAGTTGAAAGCTCTAGCTTATCATGGATGTGGATTTGGAAAAAAAGGGAAAGAGCTTTTTGCCCCCAAGTCAGGGCTTGGGGGTTTAGTCCAGCTATGACATTAATAGTTTGTTGGCCATCTTTGGTCACTTTTTTTTGTCTCTGGTCCTCAGTTTCTTCAGTAGTAAAATTGGGGGAAAGTTGGAGTTTAGCTCAAAAAAAATCTATTATTTAATTTAGTTTCCTAAAAAAGGTGGTTTATGTATGTTCACGGTAGAGGATCTTGCTGAGATGTGACATGTAATTGTTTTTAAAAATATTTCCCAGTGAAAATGTATGAGGAAAAAAAATGGGCATAAAAGCTATCATAAAAATTAATATTTTTTTTTAAAACTCTCTATTTTTGTTAACAATTCAGTATCAGTCGGGGATGTTTTATTCTAAGTGTTTTAAAAATTTTTATTAGAAAAAGTATTAGTTTTCAGCCATTGTCTAACCATGTGGGGGGGAGCTTAGAATGGAGCAATATCTCAGCCACCATAAAATCTTCTTACTGCAAAGAAAGGTATTTTCCCTTTTTTTGTCATTTGATACACTGCACCAAATTTTTTTTTTTAAGTTTAAATAAAATATTTTAATTACGCTATTGTTTTTTGTCTGTTTACACAAAATGAAAATGACAATGGAATGTTGGGAATCATGGAATTTCTACGCGTCTTTCATGTTACTGCACATTTTAGGAGCGGAGGCAGTGACTGCCTTTTTCAGGACTATATTTTAGGTATTTGTGTTCGGTGAACATTCTTGGAAGGTAGAGACGGTCTTGAAGGCAGATGCTTTTTGTGTTTTGTTTTTGATTGTTGGCATAAAAAAGTAATGTCTCTCTCCTTATCATAAAGTAAGGGGCAGGGCAGGGCTTACTGAAAGCTTGGATAAACTTCTCATAATTTCTCACCAAGTCTAAATAAAGCAAAAGTGCGAGAAAGGTTAGTAATTTTCAATGACTATGCAAAAGAAAATCTAAATAAAAAATAATTTTATGCTATATGACTCCCACCCGTAAACCCCCTCTAATTTCAGGTTATTGGACCTTCTTTCCTGGGTCCCTGAATTTAGAGAGTCCTGGGTTTAAAGGGCGTCCTTTGGATCACCCCCCATCACTACCACCATCCCTTGGAACAAGCGAATGGACCCACCTGGAGTTCTTGCCCTCCTCAAACTTTTTCACACTCTATAAATAAGGGAGCACTGCTGGGCAAAGTGCTCCCCTAGGACCAAAGGGTAGTCCAAAAGAGTGGCTGTTTGGGGGGGGTAGAGCTTAGACATGGGGGCTCATTGTACTTGGGAGAAAATGTAAAATCACAGTAAAGGACACCCAGATTTGGAATTCAAATTATATTGTTTTTTGGGTTAAGCTGGGGTTCTCTTCAGATTTCTAGCTATTCCAGGGAGTAAAAGAATGTTTCCAAACCGAGCACTTCCTGTTCCAATACGGTGGAGTTTGGAGGATGGTGTGTGAATTTTGAGAGAAAAAACAAGGGATGTAAGGAGAAATGGAAAAAGGTGCTTTCCTGAGAGAGTTTAAAAATATGCACGTGGACAATATTCCTTAGAACCTGATTAATGAAGTGTGCCCCTGGGGTTGTGGAGAGACTAACGCTTCCCCTATTACCTCGATGCACCACCCTTTCCAAAAAAATTTAAAAAAAGGCACGACTTAGAGCATGGGTGATTGCGTCTTGGGCCTGACTGGAAATCCATTGAAGGGTACTTTGGCGTAGAGAATGAGTTTATTTTAAACAAGTTGGAAGGGCAACGGCATTAGCCAGGGAGAGGAGAGCAAGGAAGAAGCTTTGAGATTCTATACAAGTCTTGTTTTGCTACAGGAATGCTTCATTTATCACACATTGGATAAACACCAGCTATTTGAAACATAATTATTTTTCTCTAAAAAATGTGTGGGTTTATTTAGGTGTGTGCATATTACATGCATCAACACATGTACACACCAGTTGTCTAATTCCACAAGGACCCAGTAATCCCTACCCCCCCCGGTTTTCTCATACTTGTGTAAAAATAATCCCCCCCCCTTGCATGGGGGCTGGATTTATGAATCATTTCTAATGAATACAATTGGCAGAAGGTGGGATACCCACTTTGGAGTAGGTTACAGAAACCACTGTGGCTTCTGTCTTGGGAACCTTTTCTCTTGTTTCTCTGGTCCACTCTGAGCAAAACCCCAGTTACCTGTTGTGGAGCCCATATCGAAAAGTGTTGATGTGTCTGGCCCATAGCCAGAGAGGACCGGAGCTTGACAGTAGCCAGGTGTGTGAGATTGGAGCAGATCCTCCCAAGTGGAGCCTGGAGAGGCCCAATTTAGGCCTGGCCTGGATTGCAGCCTTGGCAGACTCTGAGCAGAGGCACTCAGCTGAGTGAACCCGGATTCCAGAATGGAAAAATAAAGTTTATTGTTTTTGCTGCTAAATTTGAGGTAATTTGCATGCAGCAATAGATATCTAATTATACATATATTTATTATTATGTATTATATAATAGACATGAGATGGTGTGTGTGTTTGTTTGGTTGTTTACCACAACACATATATTTAAATGGAAAAATATATAGAAAAACCAAAAAAAGGTGGTCCTCTGTGGCCCAATTCCATCCTTCTCAAAAGAATTCCTGTCCTTTTCACCATACATAGTAAAAAAATTGACAAAATTCCCATCCTGGAAAATTTTTCAGATTATATTTAAATTTGAAAAGACATTTTATCCTTGAATGTTATCTACATGCAATCACAGTTTTAATGTAAAAATCAATTATACTGTTTTATCTTTAATAGACAGTATTTTAATTGGGAAAATTTTTTAAAAAGAAAATTTTTACTAAGCTTACAATTTAATTAGCTGGGGAATTGGTTTTAAAAAAAATATTTGCCAGAATGAAATACTTTTCCAAGTCAATTTATATTTTTT
The DNA here is from genome assembly GCA_025583905.1 of Ia io. Taxonomy (NCBI): domain Eukaryota; kingdom Metazoa; phylum Chordata; class Mammalia; order Chiroptera; family Vespertilionidae; genus Ia; species Ia io. The sequence goes on along the minus strand of JAJQQW010000917.1, from coordinate 1,338 downwards.
ATCTGCTTTTTTAAAACTTTTCAAGTGTGCTATGTATTTTTTAAATGGGACATATGAGCACTATTTTTTTGTGAAATTTGAGCTGTTTCTTTTGGTTGGCTTCACCTCTTCATTATATGGGTTCCTCTGAGACTCCTCTAACTCAAAATTCGAAAAACTGCTGAGATTTTTTCTTCCCTTCAATGACTTTTAGGTAAATTTTAGGACAGTGACTAAGCTTGGAAGTAACTTTTTTTTGGGCCTCGATTAGTTTGCGCCCAAACGCTGTTGGAGGTGGCATCCAGGATTCTTGGGGGCAGAGTTTTTTTTGGCTCTTATCTGCATAGTACAGTGAGGGGGGAGAGAACCTGGGTTCAATGTGTGGCCGCCTTGGGCCACAGGCCATTAATGGCTCTTCTCAATGCATGATGAATTACTTTAGATGACTTCTCCTTATTTATTATTCGTTCAGGCAGGCGGCACTGAAAATTCACTGGTCCCCACTACAAAACCCACACATCGGCCCCGGGCCTGGGGATATGAACAAGACTTTCTGCAAGGAAAAGAGAAATAGGAGCAAATAGTTCAGGTGCCCATTGTTTAAGCATACTTTAATTGTATTTGGTTTCTTGATATTGGCTGTCATCAAACGGTTCATTGAGGATGTTACTATTTTTTTTTTGAACTTGAATGTTTCATTTCCTCAGCACATAATTCCAAACTATCTTATTGACATGTTAACTGTGTGCTCTTTACAGCCTTTATTCAGCTAGTAAAGGGTTTTTTTTTTTGATGTTTTCTTACCACCTTTTCACACAAAGCGAATGGAGAGAAGGTTCGTAATATTCAATTAGAGGGGCTACATGTTGAAAAGTAATTCAGGAAAAATTGTTCTAGGGAAAAGTACAAAGGCATTGAAGAGGTTTTTGAATGCAAGTTTAATACCTCTAAAGTTTTAAAAAAAAATTTTTGTTTTATAAATCTATTTTAGATTATAACAAAGAAGAAACTTTGTTTTTTACAGTTAGAGTACATTTTAATAAACTTGGAAAATTTTCCATGAATTGGGGAGAAAAGATAGACAATTGCTAATTTGGGCTCTGCCCAATTCTTCCCCTTTTCCTGATGTCTGGGTAATAATGCAGTTTAAGAAGCAGAAATCAAGCTGGAGACCACTAGATCCCTACCACTCAAATAAGTGATGGCTGTGGGTGCGTTGGGAGGCATTTGGAAATGTTTAAAAATGGGGTGGGGGATAAGGGGAGTGAGTGAGTAGAAGAAAAGGGAGAAGGGAAAGGAAAGAGACAGGGGGGGAAAAAAAAAGAAAAAAAGGGTGGGAAAAAGAAGAGGGGGGAAAGG